>NW_022639237.1:0-84841 GCF_010993605.1 Petromyzon marinus
CCTAGTTGCTGAAGTAAGCCTATTTAATAAGCCTAAGTTGCTGAAATAAGGCTATTTAATGAGGCTATTTAATAAGTCTATTTAATGAGCCTATTTAATAAGCCTGTTTAATAAGCCTATTTAATAAGTCTAATTAATAAATCTATTTAATAAGCCTATTTAATATGTATTTAATGAGCCTATTTAATCAGTCTATTTAATAAGCCTATTTAATAGGCCTATTTAATAAGTCTAAGTTGCTGAAATAAGCCTATTTAATAAGCCTAAGTTTCTGAAATAAGCCTATTTAATAAGGCTTATTTGCTGAAATAAGCCTATTTAATAAGCTTAAGTTGCTGTAATAAGGCTATTTAATAAGTCTAAGTTGCTGAAAAAAGCCTAATTAATAAGCCTACGTTGCTAAAATAAGCCTATTTAATAAGCCTAAGTTTCTGAACTAAGCCTATTTAAAAAGGTATATTTAATAAGTCTAAGTTGCTGAAACAAACCTATTTAAAAATGCTATTTAATAAGCCTAAGTTGCTGAAATAAACCTGTTTTATAAGGCTATTTAATAAGCATAAGTTGCTGAAATAAGCCTATTTAATAAGCCTAAGTTGCTGAATAAGCCTATTTCATAAGCCTAAGTTGCTGAAATAAGCCTTTTTAATATGTCTAAGTTGCTGAAATAAGCCTATTTAATAATCCTAAGTTGATGAAATAAGCCTATTTAATAAGGCTATTTAATAAGCATAAGCTGCTGAAATAAGCCTATTTAATAAGCCTAAGTTGCTGAAATAAGCATATTTAATATGGCTATTTAATAAGTCTAAGTTGCTGAAATAAACCTATTTAATAAGCCTAAGTTGCTAAAATAAGCCTATTTAATGAGGCTATTTAATAAGTTTATTTAATAAGCCTATTTAATACGCCTATTTAATAAGCCTAAGTTGCTGAAATAAGCCTATTTAATAAGCCTAAGTTGCAGAAATAAGCCTATTTAATAAGCCTAAGTTGCTGTAATAAGGCTATTTAATAAGTCTAAGTTGCTGAAAAAAGCCTAATTAATAAGCCTAAGTTGCTAAAATAAGCCTATTTAATGAGGCTATTTAATAAGTCTATTTAATAAGCCTATTTAATAAGCCTATTTAATAAGCCTATTTAATAAGCATATTTAATACGTCTATTTAATAAGTCTATTTAATAAGCCTATTTAATAAGTATATAATGAGCCTATTTAATAAGCCTATTTATTGAGCCTATTTAATAAGCCTAATTATTGAGCCTATTTAATAAGCCTATTTATTGAGCCTATTTAATGAGCCTATTTATTGAGCCTATTTAATAAGCCTATTTAATGAGTCTATTTAATAAGCCTATTTAATAAGCCTATTTAATACGCCTATTTAATAAGCCTATTTAATACGCCTATTTAATAAACCTATTTAATAAGTATTTAATGAGCCTGTTTAATAAGTCTATTTAAGAAGCCTTTTTTAATAAGCCTATTTAATAAGTCTATTTAATAAGCCTATTTAATAAGTCTATTTAATAAGTCTATTTAATAAGCCTATTTAATAAGTATTTAATGAGCCTATTTAATAAGCCTATTTATTGAGCCTATTTAATAAGCCTATTTATTGAGCCTATTTAATAATCTTATTTATTGAGCCTATTTAATAAGCCTATTTATTGAGCCTATTTAATAAGCCTATTTAATAAGTCTATTTAATACGCATATTTAATAAGCCTATTTAATAAGCCTATTTAATAAGCCTATTTAATAAGCCTATTTAATACGCCTATTTATTGAGCCTATTTAATAAGTCTATTTAATAAGCCTATTTAATAAGCTTATTTAATAAGTATTTAATGAGCCTATTTACTAAGTCTATTTAATAAGCCTATTTAATAGGCCTATTTAATAAGTCTAAGTTGCTGAAATAAGCCTATTTAATAATCCTAATGTTGCTGAAATAAGCCTATTTAATAAGGCTATTTAATAAGCATAAGCTGCTGAAATAAGCCTATTTAATAAGCCTAAGTTGCTGAAATAAGCATATTTAATATGGCTATTTAATAAGCCTAAGTTGCTAAAATGAGCCTATTTAATAAGCTTAAGTTGCTGTAATAAGGCTATTTAATAAGTCTAAGTTGCTGAAAAAAGCCTAATTAATAAGCCTACGTTGCTAAAATAAGCCTATTTAATAAGCCTAAGTTTCTGAACTAAGCCTATTTAAAAAGGTATATTTAATAAGTCTAAGTTGCTGAAATAAACCTATTTAAAAATGCTATTTAATAAGCCTAAGTTGCTGAAATAACCCTGTTTTATAAGGCTATTTAATAAGCATAAGTTGCTGAAATAAGCCTATTTAATAAGCCTAAGTTGCTGAATAAGCCTATTTCATAAGCCTAAGTTGCTGAAATAAGCCTTTTTAATATGTCTAAGTTGCTGAAATAAGCCTATTTAATAATCCTAAGTTGGTGAAATAAGCCTATTTAATAAGGCTATTTAATAAGCATAAGCTGCTGAAATAAGCCTATTTAATAAGCCTAAGTTGCTGAAATAAGCATATTTAATATGGCTATTTAATAAGTCTAAGTTGCTGAAATAAACCTATTTAATAAGCCTAAGTTGCTAAAATAAGCCTATTTAATGAGGCTATTTAATAAGTTTATTTAATAAGCCTATTTAATAAGCCTATTTAATAAGCCTAAGTTGCTGAAATAAGCCTATTTAATAAGCCTAAGTTGCAGAAATAAGCCTATTTAATAAGCCTAAGTTGCTGTAATAAGGCTATTTAATAAGTCTAAGTTGCTGAAAAAAGCCTAATTAATAAGCCTAAGTTGCTAAAATAAGCCTATTTAATGAGGCTATTTAATAAGTCTATTTAATAAGCCTATTTAATAAGCCTATTTAATAAGCCTATTTAATAAGCATATTTAATACGTCTATTTAATAAGTCTATTTAATAAGCCTATTTAATAAGTATATAATGAGCCTATTTAATAAGCCTATTTATTGAGCCTATTTAATAAGCCTAATTATTGAGCCTATTTAATAAGCCTATTTATTGAGCCTATTTAATGAGCCTATTTATTGAGCCTATTTAATAAGCCTATTTAATGAGTCTATTTAATAAGCCTATTTAATAAGCCTATTTAATACGCCTATTTAATAAGCCTATTTATTAAGCCTATTTAATGAGCCTATTTAATAAGCCCATTTAATAAGCCTATTTATTGAGCCTATTTAATAAGCCTATTTAATACGCCTATTTAATAAACCTATTTAATAAGTATTTAATGAGCCTGTTTAATAAGTCTATTTAAGAAGCCTTTTTTAATAAGCCTATTTAATAAGTCTATTTAATAAGCCTATTTAATAAGTCTATTTAATAAGTCTATTTAATAAGCCTATTTAATAAGTATTTAATGAGCCTATTTAATAAGCCTATTTATTGAGCCTATTTAATAAGCCTATTTATTGAGCCTATTTAATAATCTTATTTATTGAGCCTATTTAATAAGCCTATTTATTGAGCCTATTTAATAAGCCTATTTAATAAGTCTATTTAATACGCATATTTAATAAGCCTATTTAATAAGCCTATTTAATAAGCCTATTTAATAAGCCTATTTAATACGCCTATTTATTGAGCCTATTTAATAAGTCTATTTAATAAGCCTATTTAATAAGCTTATTTAATAAGTATTTAATGAGCCTATTTAATAAGCCTATTTATTGAGCCTATTTAATAAGCCTATTTATTGAGCCTATTTAATAATCTTATTTATTGAGCCTATTTAATAAGCCTATTTATTGAGCCTATTTAATAAGCCTATTTAATAAGTCTATTTAATACGCATATTTAATAAGCCTATTTAATAAGCCTATTTAATAAGCCTATTTAATAAGCCTATTTAATACGCCTATTTATTGAGCCTATTTAATAAGTCTATTTAATAAGCCTATTTAATAAGTCTATTTAATAAGCCTATTTAATAGGCCTATTTAATAAGTCTAAGTTGCTGAAATAAGCCTATTTAATAATCCTAATGTTGCTGAAATAAGCCTATTTAATAAGGCTATTTAATAAGCATAAGCTGCTGAAATAAGCCTATTTAATAAGCCTAAGTTGCTGAAATAAGCATATTTAATATGGCTATTTAATAAGCCTAAGTTGCTAAAATGAGCCTATTTAATAAGCTTAAGTTGCTGTAATAAGGCTATTTAATAAGTCTAAGTTGCTGAAAAAAGCCTAATTAATAAGCCTACGTTGCTAAAATAAGCCTATTTAATAAGCCTAAGTTTCTGAACTAAGCCTATTTAAAAAGGTATATTTAATAAGTCTAAGTTGCTGAAATAAACCTATTTAAAAATGCTATTTAATAAGCCTAAGTTGCTGAAATAACCCTGTTTTATAAGGCTATTTAATAAGCATAAGTTGCTGAAATAAGCCTATTTAATAAGCCTAAGTTGCTGAATAAGCCTATTTCATAAGCCTAAGTTGCTGAAATAAGCCTTTTTAATATGTCTAAGTTGCTGAAATAAGCCTATTTAATAATCCTAAGTTGCTGAAATAAGCCTATTTAATAAGGCTATTTAATAAGCATAAGCTGCTGAAATAAGCCTATTTAATAAGCCTAAGTTGCTGAAATAAGCATATTTAATATGGCTATTTAATAAGTCTAAGTTGCTGAAATAAACCTATTTAATAAGCCTAAGTTGCTAAAATAAGCCTATTTAATGAGGCTATTTAATAAGTTTATTTAATAAGCCTATTTAATAAGCCTATTTAATAAGCCTAAGTTGCTGAAATAAGCCTATTTAATAAGCCTAAGTTGCAGAAATAAGCCTATTTAATAAGCCTAAGTTGCTGTAATAAGGCTATTTAATAAGTCTAAGTTGCTGAAAAAAGCCTAATTAATAAGCCTAAGTTGCTAAAATAAGCCTATTTAATGAGGCTATTTAATAAGTCTATTTAATAAGCCTATTTAATAAGCCTATTTAATAAGCCTATTTAATAAGCATATTTAATACATCTATTTAATAAGTCTATTTAATAAGCCTATTTAATAAGTATATAATGAGCCTATTTAATAAGCCTATTTATTGAGCCTATTTAATAAGCCTAATTATTGAGCCTATTTAATAAGCCTATTTATTGAGCCTATTTAATGAGCCTATTTATTGAGCCTATTTAATAAGCCTATTTAATGAGTCTATTTAATAAGCCTATTTAATAAGCCTATTTAATACGCCTATTTAATAAGCCTATTTATTAAGCCTATTTAATGAGCCTATTTAATAAGCCCATTTAATAAGCCTATTTATTGAGCCTATTTAATAAGCCTATTTAATACGCCTATTTAATAAACCTATTTAATAAGTATTTAATGAGCCTGTTTAATAAGTCTATTTAAGAAGCCTTTTTAATAAGCCTATTTAATAAGTCTATTTAATAAGCCTATTTAATAAGTCTATTTAATAAGTCTATTTAATAAGCCTATTTAATAAGTATTTAATGAGCCTATTTAATAAGCCTATTTATTGAGCCTATTTAATAAGCCTATTTATTGAGCCTATTTAATAATCCTATTTATTGAGCCTATTTAATAAGCCTATTTATTGAGCCTATTTAATAAACCTATTTAATAAGTCTATTTAATACGCATATTTAATAATCCTATTTAATAAGCCTATTTAATAAGCCTATTTAATAAGCCTATTTAATACGCCTATTTATTGAACCTATTTAATAAGTCTATTTAATAAGCCTATTTAATAAGCCTATTTAATAAGTATTTAATGAGCCTATTTAATAAGCCTATTTAATAAGCCTATTTAATAAGCCTATTTAAGCCTAAGTTGCTGAATAAGCCTATTTAATAAGTCTAAGTTGCTGAAATAAGGATATTTAATAAGCCTAAGTTGCTGAAATAAGCCTATTTAATAAGCCTAAGTTGCTGAAATAAGGCTATTTAATAAGTCTAAGTTGCTAAAATAAGCCTATTTAATGAGGCTATTTAATAAGTCTATTTAATGAGCCTATTTAATAGGCCTATTTCATAAGCCTAAGTTGCTGAAATAAGTCTTTTTAATAAGTCTAAGTTGCTGAAATAAACCTATTTAATAAGCCTAAGTTGCTGAAATAAGCCTATTTAATAAGCCTATTGATTAAGCCTATTAAAATAGCCTATTTAATAAGCCCATTTGATAAACCTATTTATTGCGCCTATTTAATAAGCCTATTTAATACGCCTATTTAATAAAACTATTTAATAAGTATTTAATGAGCCTGTTTAATAAGTCTATTTAATAAGCCTTTTTAATAAGCCTATTTAATAAGTCTATTTAATAAGCCTATTTAATAAGTCTATTTAATACGCATATTTAATAAGCCTATTTAATAAGCCTATTTAATAAGCCTATTTAATAAGCCTATTTAATACGCCTATTTATTGAGCCTATTTAATCAGTCTATTTAATAAGCCTATTTAATAAGCCTATTTAATAAGTATTTAATGAGCCTATTTAATAAGTCTATTTAATAAGCCTATTTAATAGGCCTATTGAATAAGTCTAAGTAGCTGAAATAAGCCTATTTAATGATCATAAGTTGCTGAAATAAGCCTATTTAATAAGGCTATTTAATAAGCATAAGCTGCTGAAATAAGCATATTTAATAAGCCTAAGTTGCTGAAATAAGCATATTTAATATGGCTATTTAATAAGTCTAAGTAGCTGAAATAAGCCTATTTAATAAGCCTAAGTTGCAGAAATAAGCCTATTTAATAAGCCTAAGTTGCTGTAATAAGGCTATTTAATAAGTCTAAGTTGCTGAAAAAAGCCTAATTAATAAGCCTAAGTTGCTAAAATAAGCCTATTTAATGAGGCTATTTAATAAGTCTATTTAATAAGCCTATTTAATAAGCCTATTTAATAAGCCTATTTAATAAGCATATTTAATACATCTATTTAATAAGTCTATTTAATAAGCCTATTTAATAAGTATATAATGAGCCTATTTAATAAGCCTATTTATTGAGCCTATTTAATAAGCCTAATTATTGAGCCTATTTAATAAGCCTATTTATTGAGCCTATTTAATGAGCCTATTTATTGAGCCTATTTAATAAGCCTATTTAATGAGTCTATTTAATAAGCCTATTTAATAAGCCTATTTAATACGCCTATTTAATAAGCCTATTTATTAAGCCTATTTAATGAGCCTATTTAATAAGCCCATTTAATAAGCCTATTTATTGAGCCTATTTAATAAGCCTATTTAATACGCCTATTTAATAAACCTATTTAATAAGTATTTAATGAGCCTGTTTAATAAGTCTATTTAAGAAGCCTTTTTAATAAGCCTATTTAATAAGTCTATTTAATAAGCCTATTTAATAAGTCTATTTAATAAGTCTATTTAATAAGCCTATTTAATAAGTATTTAATGAGCCTATTTAATAAGCCTATTTATTGAGCCTATTTAATAAGCCTATTTATTGAGCCTATTTAATAATCCTATTTATTGAGCCTATTTAATAAGCCTATTTATTGAGCCTATTTAATAAACCTATTTAATAAGTCTATTTAATACGCATATTTAATAAGCCTATTTAATAAGCCTATTTAATAAGCCTATTTAATAAGCCTATTTAATACGCCTATTTATTGAACCTATTTAATAAGTCTATTTAATAAGCCTATTTAATAAGCTTATTTAATAAGTATTTAATGAGCCTATTTAATAAGCCTATTTAATAAGCCTATTTAATAAGCCTATTTAAGCCTAAGTTGCTGAATAAGCCTATTTAATAAGTCTAAGTTGCTGAAATAAGGATATTTAATAAGCCTAAGTTGCTGAAATAAGCCTATTTAATAAGCCTAAGTTGCTGAAATAAGGCTATTTAATAAGTCTAAGTTGCTAAAATAAGCCTATTTAATGAGGCTATTTAATAAGTCTATTTAATGAGCCTATTTAATAGGCCTATTTCATAAGCCTAAGTTGCTGAAATAAGTCTTTTTAATAAGTCTAAGTTGCTGAAATAAACCTATTTAATAAGCCTAAGTTGCTGAAATAAGCCTATTTAATAAGCCTATTGATTAAGCCTATTAAAAGAGCCTATTTAATAAGCCCATTTGATAAACCTATTTATTGCGCCTATTTAATAAGCCTATTTAATACGCCTATTTAATAAAACTATTTAATAAGTATTTAATGAGCCTGTTTAATAAGTCTATTTAATAAGCCTTTTTAATAAGCCTATTTAATAAGTCTATTTAATAAGCCTATTTAATAAGTCTATTTAATACGCATATTTAATAAGCCTATTTAATAAGCCTATTTAATAAGCCTATTTAATAAGCCTATTTAATACGCCTATTTATTGAGCCTATTTAATCAGTCTATTTAATAAGCCTATTTAATAAGCCTATTTAATAAGTATTTAATGAGCCTATTTAATAAGTCTATTTAATAAGCCTATTTAATAGGCCTATTGAATAAGTCTAAGTAGCTGAAATAAGCCTATTTAATGATCATAAGTTGCTGAAATAAGCCTATTTAATAAGGCTATTTAATAAGCATAAGCTGCTGAAATAAGCATATTTAATAAGCCTAAGTTGCTGAAATAAGCATATTTAATATGGCTATTTAATAAGTCTAAGTAGCTGAAATAAGCCTATTTAATGATCATAAGTTGCTGAAATAAGCCTATTTAATAAGGCTATTTAATAAGCATAAGCTGCTGAAATAAGCATATTTAATAAGCCTAAGTTGCTGAAATAAGCCTATTTAATGAGGCTATTTAATAAGTTTATTTAATAAGCTTATTTAATAAGCTTATTTAATAAGCCTATTTAATAAGCCTATTTAATAAGCCTATTTAAGCCTAAGTTGCTGAATAATCCTATTTAATAAGTCTAAGTTGCTGAAATAAGGCTATTTAATAAGCCTAAGTTGCTGAAACAAGCCTATTTAATAAGCCTAAGTTGCTGAAATAAGCCTATTTAATAAGCCTAAGTTGCTGAAATAAGCCTATTTAATAAGCCTAAGTTGCTGTAATAAGGCTATTTAATAAGTCTAAGTTGCTGAAAAAAGCCTAATTAATAAGCCTAAGTTGCTATAATAAGCCTATTTAATGAGGCTATTTAATAAGTCTATTTAATAAGCCTATTTAATAAGCCTATTTAATAAGCCTATTTAATAAGCATATTTAATACGTCTATTTAATAAGTCTATTTAATAAGCCTATTTAATAAGTATATAATGAGCCTATTTAATAAGCCTATTTATTGAGCCTATTTAATAAGCCTAATTATTGAGCCTATTTAATAAGCCTATTTATTGAGCCTATTTAATGAGCCTATTTATTGAGCCTATTTAATTAGCCTATTTAATGAGTCTATTTAATAAGCCTATTTAATAAGCCTATTTAATACGCCTATTTAATAAGCCTATTTATTAAGCCTATTTAATACGCCTATTTAATAAACCTTTTTAATAAGTATTTAATGAGCCTGTTTAATAAGTCTATTTAATAAGCCTTTTTAATAAGCCTATTTAATAAGTATATTTAATAAGCCTATTTAATAAGTCTATTTAATAAGTCTATTTAATAAGCCTATTTAATAAGTATTTAATGAGCCTATTTAATAAGTTTATTATTGAGCCTATTTAATAAGCCTATTTATTGAGTCTATTTAATACGCATAATTAATAAGCCTATTTAATAAGCCTATTTAATAAGCCTATTTAATAAGCCTATTTAATACGCCTATTTATTGAGCCTATTTAATAAGTCTATTTAATAAGCCTATTTAATAAGCCTATTTAATAAGTATTTAATGAGCCTATTTAATAAGTCTATTTAATAAGCCTATTTAATAGGGCTATTTAATAAGTCTAAGTTGCTGAAATAAGCCTATTTAATAATCCTAATGTTGCTGAAATAAGCCTATTTAATAAGGCTATTTAATAAGCATAAGCTGCTGAAATAAGCCTATTTAATAAGCCTAAGTTGCTGAAATAAGCATATTTAATATGGCTATTTAATAAGCCTAAGTTGCTAAAATAAGCCTATTTAATGAGGCTATTTAATAAGTTTATTTAATAAGCCTATTTAATAAGCCTATTTAATAAGCCTATTTAATAAGCCTATTTAAGCCTAAGTTGCTGAATAATCCTATTTAATAAGTCTAAGTTGCTGAAATAAGGCTATTTAATAAGCCTAAGTTGCTGAAATAAGCCTATTTAATAAGCCTAAGTTGCTTAAATAAGCCTATTTAATAAGCTTAAGTTGCTGAAATAAGCCTATTTAATAAGCCTAAGTTGCTGTAATAAGGCTATTTAATAAGTCTAAGTTGCTGAAAAAAGCCGAATTAATAAGCCTAAGTTGCTAAAATAAGCCTATTTAATGAGGCTATTTAATAAGTCTATTTAATAAGCCTATTTAATAAGCCTATTTAATAAGCCTATTTAATAAGCATATTTAATATGTCTATTTAATAAGTCTATTTAATAAGCCTATTTAATAAGTATATAATGAGCCTATTTAATAAGCCTATTTATTGAGCCTATTTAATAAGCCTAATTATTGAGCCTATTTAATAAGCCTATTTATTGAGCCTATTTAATGAGCCTATTTATTGAGCCTATTTAATAAGCCTATTTAATGAGTCTATTTAATAAGCCTATTTAATAAGACTATTTAATATGCCTATTTAATAAGCCTATTTATTAAGCCTATTTAATGAGCCTATTTAATAAGCCCATTTAATAAGCCTATTTATTGAGCCTATTTAATAAGCCTATATAATATGCCTATTTAATAAACCTATTTAATAAGTATTTAATGAGCCTGTTTAATAAGTCTATTTAATAAGCCTTTTTAATAAGCCTATTTAATAAGTATATTTAATAAGCCTATTTAATAAGTCTATTTAATAAGTCTATTTAATAAGCCTATTTACTAAGTATTTAATGAGCCTATTTAATAAGCCTATTTATTGAGCCTATTTAATAAGCCTATTTATTGAGCCTATTTAATAAGCCTATTTAATAAGCCTATTTAATAAGCCTATTTAATAAGCCCATTTAATACGCCTATTTATTGAGCCTATTTAATAAGTCTATTTAATAAGCCTATTTAATAAGCCTATTTAATAAGTATTTAATGAGCCTATTTAATAAGTCTATTTAATAAGCCTATTTAATAGGGCTATTTAATAAGTCTAAGTTGCTGAAATAAGCCTATTTAATAATCCTAATGTTGCTGAAATAAGCCTATTTAATAAGGCTATTTAATAAGCATAAGCTGCTGAAATAAGCCTATTTAATAAGCCTAAGTTGCTGAAATAAGCATATTTAATATGGCTATTAATAAGCCTAAGTTGCTAAAATAAGACTATTTAATGAGTCTATTTAATAAGTTTATTTAATAAGCCTATTTAATAAGCCTATTTAAGCCTAAGTTGCTGAATAAGCCTATTTAATAAGCCTAAGTTGCTGAAATAAGCCTATTTAATAAGCCTATTGATTAAGCCTATTAAAAGAGCCTATTTAATAAGCCCATTTGATAAACCTATTTATTGCGCCTATTTAATAAGCCTATTTAATACGCCTATTTAATAAAACTATTTAATAAGTATTTAATGAGCCTGTTTAATAAGTCTATTTACTAAGCCTTTTTAATAAGCCTATTTAATAAGTCTATTTAATAAGCCTATTTAATAAGTCTATTTAATACGCATATTTAATAAGCCTATTTAATAAGCCTATTTAATAAGCCTATTTAATAAGCCTATTTAATACGCCTATTTATTGAGCCTATTTAATCAGTCTATTTAATAAGCCTATTTAATAAGCCTATTTAATACGTATTTAATGAGCCTATTTAATAAGTCTATTTAATAAGCCTATTTAATAGGCCTATTGAATAAGTCTAAGTAGCTGAAATAAGCCTATTTAATGATCATAAGTTGCTGAAATAAGCCTATTTAATAAGGCTATTTAATAAGCATAAGCTGCTGAAATAAGCCTATTTAATAAGCCTAAGTTGCTGAAATAAGCATATTTAATATGGCTATTTAATAAGTCTAAGTTGCTGAAATAAACCTATTTAATATGCCTAAGTTGCTAAAATAAGCCTATTTAATGAGGCTATTTAATAAGTTTATTTAATAAGCCTATTTAATAAGCCTATTTAATAAGCCTATTTAATAAGCCTATTTAAGCCTAAGTTGCTGAATAATCCTATTTAATAAGTCTAAGTTGCTGAAATAAGGCTATTTAATAAGCCTAAGTTGCTGAAACAAGCCTATTTAATAAGCCTAAGTTGCTGAAATAAGCCTATTTAATAAGCCTAAGTTGCTGCAATAAGCCTATTTAATAAGCCTAAGTTACTGTAATAAGGCTATTTAATAAGTCTAAGTTGCTGAAAAAAGCCTAATTAATAAGCCTAAGTTGCTAAAATAAGCCTATTTAATGAGGCTATTTAATAAGTCTATTTAATAAGCCTATTTAATAAGCCTATTTAATAAGCCTATTTAATAAGCATATTTAATACGTCTATTTAATAAGTCTATTTAATAAGCCTATTTAATAAGTATATAATGAGCCTATTTAATAAGCCTATTTATTGAGCCTATTTAATAAGCCTAATTATTGAGCCTATTTAATAAGCCTATTTATTGAGCCTATTTAATGAGCCTATTTATTGAGCCTATTTAATTTGCCTATTTAATGAGTCTATTTAATAAGCCTATTTAATAAGCCTATTTAATACGCCTATTTAATAAGCCTATTTATTAAGCCTATTTAATACGCCTATTTAATAAACCTTTTTAATAAGTATTTAATGAGCCTGTTTAATAAGTCTATTTAATAAGCCTTTTTAATAAGCCTATTTAATAAGTATATTTAATAAGCCTATTTAATAAGTCTATTTAATAAGTCTATTTAATAAGCCTATTTAATAAGTATTTAATGAGCCTATTTAATAAGAATATTATTATTGAGCCTATTTAATAAGCCTATTTATTGAGCCTTTTTAATAAGCCTATTTATTGAGCCTATTTAATAAGCCTATTTATTGAGACTATTTAATAAGCCTATTTAATAAGTCTATTTAATACGCATAATTAATAAGCCTATTTAATAAGCCTATTTAATAAGCCTATTTAATAAGCCTATTTAATACGCCTATTTATTGAGCTATTTAATAAGTCTATTTAATAAGCCTATTTAATAAGCCTATTTAATACGTATTTAATGAGCCTATTTAATAAGTCTATTTAATAAGCCTATTTAATAGGGCTATTTAATAAGTCTAAGTTGCTGAAATATGCCTATTTAATAATCCTAATGTTGCTGAAATAAGCCTATTTAATAAGGCTATTTAATAAGCATAAGCTGCTGAAATAAGCCTATTTAATAAGCCTAAGTTGCTGAAATAAGCATATTTAATATGGCTATTTAATAAGCCTAAGTTGCTAAAATAAGCCTATTTAATGAGGCTATTTAATAAGTTTATTTAATAAGCCTATTTAATAAGCCTATTTAATAAGCCTATTTAATAAGCCTATTTAAGCCTAAGTTGCTGAATAATCCTATTTAATAAGTCTAAGTTGCTGAAAAAATCCGAATTAATAAGCCTAAGTTGCTAAAATAAGCCTATTTAATGAGGCTATTTAATAAGTCTATTTAATAAGCCTATTTAATAAGCCTATTTAATAAGCCTATTTAATAAGCATATTTAATATGTCTATTTAATAAGTCTATTTAATAAGCCTATTTAATAAGTATATAATGAGCCTATTTAATAAGCCTATTTATTGAGCCTATTTAATAAGCCTAATTATTGAGCCTATTTAATAAGCCTATTTATTGAGCCTATTTAATGAGCCTATTTATTGAGCCTATTTAATAAGCCTATTTAATGAGTCTATTTAATAAGCCTATTTAATAAGACTATTTAATACGCCTATTTAATAAGCCTATTTATTAAGCCTATTTAATGAGCCTATTTAATAAGCCCATTTAATAAGCCTATTTATTGAGCCTATTTAATAAGCCTATTTAATACGCCTATTTAATAAACCTATTTAATAAGTATTTAATGAGCCTTTTTTTGGGTTAGATCGCGTTTATTTATAAATGTGTGGTAACCCTCCACCACCCGACACGGCCAATCAGCAAAGATAAGTGTCACGTTGACAAAAGACAAATAATTCACTACTTCAGCCCACCGGTGTGTTGAAGAGTTAATCCACATTTACAGTTTGAGTACGACGTTTCGCTGGTAAATACTTCCAGCATCATCGGGCAATTCGCCAGAATGGTAAAGCCCTCGCTTGCTCCCGGTTTTATATAGAGCAGAAGAGTGACGTCATCACTTAACTCATCAGGTGCAGTGATTAGAGGCGGAGGGGGGGGGGGGTAATGTAATTATATAATCGATTAGTAATCAGTCATTGGTTATGATTAGTAATGAGTTGTAGATTAGTAATTCTTTAAATCAAAATGTAATGTGTATTATTTAATAATACGCTTCCAGGCCGCACTGAGCCGGTAGCTGTCAGAGCGATTAAAGTTATTCTTGTTCCTCTCAATTTCAATGGATTCTCTAATTAGTCTTTGCCAGTAATAATTAGTTTTACACACCACTGCAACATTGTCAAAATCAATTGAGTGTCCTTGTTGACAAGCATGTTCTGCCACTGCCGACAGTTGTGTTTGAGATAATTTAATATTTCTCTGATGTTCTTTTAGTCTTACGCTGATGTTACGTCCCGTCTGCCCAATGTAGCAGCTGCCACATGAACAATTAATCCGATATACACCTTCTGTTGATAGTTTAGGTAATGCGTCTTTAGTGCACATCACATAAAGTCTTCTAAAGCTAACCAAATACTACACAAAGCTAGCGAATTATTATTAATAGAGAGAATACAGCACAATAGGAGTGAATTATCTTACATTTCGGAATCGCTAAAGCAGTTACACTTAGATATAAGCAATAGTGTATCTATGCATTATTGGAATATAATCGATAACATAACACAACAATCGGCTGATAATGTGTTTAAACTAACAAAAACTAACCAAATTAATAAATTTTCTAGACTACATAATAAACAAATCCCTACTGAAAACCAAAAACGTAAAAACAAAACTGTACTGAACTTGACCAACACTGTATTAACCGGTGACATGGTCTCTATCCTTTCTAAAGGCCTTAACTTTGCCGTTACCCCACGCACAATTCCAGTGGATGAGATAATTGCTGAGGTAGAATCAGCAGTTAGACTCCTTCCACATAATGAGGCAGAGATGACTAGACATGAGGTTGCTAAAATAATTGAGAATAGCAAAGTTCCAAAAGTAAATATTAGCTCTAACGAGGCAAAAGCCTTAAGAGAGCTGCGTGTAAATAAGGATATCCAAATCCTAGCAGCTGATAAAGGCCGCACTACTGTACTGATGTCACGAGCCGATTATGATAATAAAATTAGAAATTTACTAGAGGAAAGTACCTACATTAAAATTAAACGAGATCCAACTAATACTTTAGAACGTAAGACCACTGCAATAATTGCAAATTCATTAATCCCTAAAAATGAGCAATACCTAATTAAGCCAAGGGCCTCAAAACCACCTAGACTCTATGGGCTACCAAAGATTCATAAAATCGGCATCCCATTACGACCCATAGTCAGTACAATTGGCTCTGCCACATATCAATTAGCAAAATATATAACCAAACAAATACAGCCCTACATCGGTAAGACATCTTCATTCATAAAAAATTCAGAACATCTTGTGAATGTGATTAAAGATATTAAACTTACTCCTGATGATATTCTGGTAAGCTTTGATGTGATTTCTCTATTCACTAAGGTTCCAGTGGACGAATCGCTTAAATTACTTGATACACTAGTAAAGAATACCGGTTTACAAAAAGATATTCCGAAACTTGCTGGCCATTGCTTAAATAACACTTACTTCTTATGGAGAGGGGATTTCTTTAAACAAAAGGAAGGAGCAGCAATGGGTTCTCCTTTATCCCCTGCTATAGCAAATTTGTACATGGAAAACTTTGAAATAAGAGCACTTGCCTCGAGCACATTAAAACCATCCTTTTGGTTTAGGTATGTGGATGACACTTTGGTTGTCTGGCCACATGGTAAAGATACACTTAATGATTTTCTAAATCATCTCAATGCACAAAACCCGGCCATCCAGTTCACCATGGAAATGGAGGTGAATAATACACTCCCATTCCTAGATATTTTGCTTGGACATGGCCTAAACGGTAAAATAACACACAGCGTTTACAGAAAGCAAACGCACACTGATGCCTATCTGAATGCAGAATCACATCATCATCCAGCTCAAAAATCCTCTCTTATTAAGACGCTCGTGCATCGGGCGAAAACAGTGTCAGATGGTGAGAGTCTAGTGAGAGAGATTAAACACGTTAAAGACGCACTACGACAGAATGGCTACAATAATGCTCAAATTAACAGAGCACTGAATGCCAAATCACGATCGCAAAGCAATACTACTGAAAGCGACCAGATTGTTAAAACAATAAAAATTCCATATATCTCAGGAGTAACTGACAAATTAGCCCGCGTTTTGCAAAAGCAAAACATTACAGTAAGATTTGGTACAGTACACAAAATTCAAAAACTAGTATCTTGCACTAAAGACGCATTACCTAAACTATCAACAGAAGGTGTATATCGGATTAATTGTTCATGTGGCAGCTGCTACATTGGGCAGACGGGACGTAACATCAGCGTAAGACTAAAAGAACATCAGAGAAATATTAAATTATCTCAAACACAACTGTCGGCAGTGGCAGAACATGCTTGTCAACAAGGACACTCAATTGATTTTGACAATGTTGCAGTGGTGTGTAAAACTAATTATTACTGGCAAAGACTAATTAGAGAATCCATTGAAATTGAGAGGAACAAGAATAACTTTAATCGCTCTGACAGCTACCGGCTCAGTGCGGCCTGGAAGCGTATTATTAAATAATACACATTACATTTTGATTTAAAGAATTACTAATCTACAACTCATTACTAATCATAACCAATGACTGATTACTAATCGATTATATAATTACATTACCCCCCCCCCTCCGCCTCTAATCACTGCACCTGATGAGTTACGTGATGACGTCACTCTTCTGCTCTATATAAAACCGGGAGCAAGCGAGGGCTTTACCATTCTGGCGAATTGCCCGATGATGCTGGAAGTATTTACCAGCGAAACGTCGTACTCAAACTGTAAATGTGGATTAACTCTTCAACACACCGGTGGGCTGAAGTAGTGAATTATTTGTCTTTTGTCAACGTGACACTTATCTTTGCTGATTGGCCGTGTCGGGTGGTGGAGGGTTACGACACATTTATAAATAAACGCGATCTAACCCAAAAACCTTTATTATGAATAATATTGGTCGCGAAAGCCTACGTGTTAAACTGACTAACCTCTATGGGGAGGATACTTTTCTTAAAACCAGAAAATTGGAGAAGCTTCGCATTAAGCGGATGAAATTGATATCTTCACTGGCGTTCCTCAAAAGGTGCAGAGATTCAAAGGTAATACCAAACGCAGTTAAAATAACACATCACATAAAGTCTTCTAAAGCTAACCAAATACTACACAAAGCTAGCGAATTATTATTAATAGAGAGAATACAGCACAATAGGAGTGAATTATCTTACATTTCGGAATCGCTAAAGCAGTTACACTTAGATATAAGCAATAGTGTATCTATGCATTATTGGAATATAATCGATAACATAACACAACAATCGGCTGATAATGTGTTTAAACTAACAAAAACTAACCAAATTAATAAATTTTCTAGACTACATAATAAACAAATCCCTACTGAAAACCAAAAACGTAAAAACAAAACTGTACTGAACTTGATCAACACTGTATTAACCGGTGACATGGTCTCTATCCTTTCTAAAGGCCTTAACTTTGCCGTTACCCCACGCACAATTCCAGTGGATGAGATAATTGCTGAGGTAGAATCAGCAGTTAGACTCCTTCCACATAATGAGGCAGAGATGACTAGACATGAGGTTGCTAAAATAATTGAGAATAGCAAAGTTCCAAAAGTAAATATTAGCTCTAACGAGGCAAAAGCCTTAAGAGAGCTGCGTGTAAATAAGGATATCCAAATCCTAGCAGCTGATAAAGGCCGCACTACTGTACTGATGTCACGAGCCGATTATGATAATAAAATTAGAAATTTACTAGAGGAAAGTACCTACATTAAAATTAAACGAGATCCAACTAATACTTTAGAACGTAAGACCACTGCAATAATTGCAAATTCATTAATCCCTAAAAATGAGCAATACCTAATTAAGCCAAGGGCCTCAAAACCACCTAGACTCTATGGGCTACCAAAGATTCATAAAATCGGCATCCCATTACGACCCATAGTCAGTACAATTGGCTCTGCCACATATCAATTAGCAAAATATATAACCAAACAAATACAGCCCTACATCGGTAAGACATCTTCATTCATAAAAAATTCAGAACATCTTGTGAATGTGATTAAAGATATTAAACTTACTCCTGATGATATTCTGGTAAGCTTTGATGTGATTTCTCTATTCACTAAGGTTCCAGTGGACGAATCGCTTAAATTACTTGATACACTAGTAAAGAATACCGGGTTACAAAAAGATATTCCGAAACTTGCTGGCCATTGCTTAAATAACACTTACTTCTTATGGAGAGGGGATTTCTTTAAACAAAAGGAAGGAGCAGCAATGGGTTCTCCTTTATCCCCTGCTATAGCAAATTTGTACATGGAAAACTTTGAAATAAGAGCACTTGCCTCGAGCACATTAAAACCATCCTTTTGGTTTAGGTATGTGGATGACACTTTGGTTGTCTGGCCACATGGTAAAGATACACTTAATGATTTTCTAAATCATCTCAATGCACAAAACCCGGCCATCCAGTTCACCATGGAAATGGAGGTGAATAATACACTCCCATTCCTAGATATTTTGCTTGGACATGGCCTAAACGGTAAAATAACACACAGCGTTTACAGAAAGCAAACGCACACTGATGCCTATCTGAATGCAGAATCACATCATCATCCAGCTCAAAAATCCTCTCTTATTAAGACGCTCGTGCATCGGGCGAAAACAGTGTCAGATGGTGAGAGTCTAGTGAGAGAGATTAAACACGTTAAAGACGCACTACGACAGAATGGCTACAATAATGCTCAAATTAACAGAGCACTGAATGCCAAATCACGATCGCAAAGCAATACTACTGAAAGCGACCAGATTGTTAAAACAATAAAAATTCCATATATCTCAGGAGTAACTGACAAATTAGCCCGCGTTTTGCAAAAGCAAAACATTACAGTAAGATTTGGTACAGTACACAAAATTCAAAAACTAGTATCTTGCACTAAAGACGCATTACCTAAACTATCAACAGAAGGTGTATATCGGATTAATTGTTCATGTGGCAGCTGCTACATTGGGCAGACGAGACGTAACATCAGCGTAAGACTAAAAGAACATCAGAGAAATATTAAATTATCTCAAACACAACTGTCGGCAGTGGCAGAACATGCTTGTCAACAAGGACACTCAATTGATTTTGACAATGTTGCAGTGGTGTGTAAAACTAATTATTACTGGCAAAGACTAATTAGAGAATCCATTGAAATTGAGAGGAACAAGAATAACTTTAATCGCTCTGACAGCTACCGGCTCAGTGCGGCCTGGAAGCGTATTATTAAATAATACACATTACATTTTGATTTAAAGAATTACTAATCTACAACTCATTACTAATCATAACCAATGACTGATTACTAATCGATTATATAATTACATTACCCCCCCCCTCCGCCTCTAATCACTGCACCTGATGAGTTAAGTGATGACGTCACTCTTCTGCTCTATATAAAACCGGGAGCAAGCGAGGGCTTTACCATTCTGGCGAATTGCCCGATGATGCTGGAAGTATTTACCAGCGAAACGTCGTACTCAAACTGTAAATGTGGATTAACTCTTCAACACACCGGTGGGCTGAAGTAGTGAATTATTTGTCTTTTGTCAACGTGACACTTATCTTTGCTGATTGGCCGTGTCGGGTGGTGGAGGGTTACGACACATTTATAAATAAACGCGATCTAACCCAAAAACCTTTATTATGAATAATATTGGTCGCGAAAGCCTACGTGTTAAACTGATTTAATGAGCCTGTTTAATAAGTCTATTTAATAAGCCTTTTTAATAAGCCTATTTAATAAGTATATTTAATAAGCCTATTTAATAAGTCTATTTAATAAGTCTATTTAATAAGCCTATTTAATAAGTATTTAATGAGCCTATTTAATAAGCCTATGTATTGAGCCTATTTAATAAGCCTATTTATTGAGCCTATTTAATAAGCCTATTTAATAAGCCTATTTAATAAGCCTATTTAATAAGCCTATTTAATACGCCTATTTATTGAGCCTATTTAATAAGTCTATTTAATAAGCCTATTTAATAAGCCTATTTAATAAGTATTTAATGAGCCTATTTAATAAGTCTATTTAATAAGCCTATTTAATAGGGCTATTTAATAAGTCTAAGTTGCTGAAATAAGCCTATTTAATAATCCTAATGTTGCTGAAATAAGCCTATTTAATAAGGCTATTTAATAAGCATAAGCTGCTGAAATAAGCCTATTTAATAAGCCTAATTTGCTGAAATAAGCATATTTAATATGGCTATTTAATAAGCCTAAGTTGCTAAAATAAGCCTATTTAATAAGTCTATTTAATAAGTTTATTTAATAAGCCTATTTAATAAGCCTATTTAATAAGCCTATTTAAGCCTGAGTTGCTGAATAAGCCTATTTAATAAGTCTAAGTTGCTGAAATAAGGCTATTTAATTAGGCTATTTAATAAGTCTATTTAATGAGCCTATTTAATAAGCCTATTTAATAAGCCTATTTAATGAGTCTAATTAATAAATCTATTTAATAAGCCTATTTAATATGTATTTAATGAGCCTATTTAATCAGTCTATTTAATAAGCCTATTTAATAGGCCTATTTAATAAGTCTAAGTTGCTGAAATAAGCCTATTTAATAAGCCTAAGTTGCTGAATGAGCCTATTTCATAAGCCTAAGTTGCTGTAATAAGGCTATTTAATAAGTCTAAGTTGCTGAAAAAAGCCTAATTAATAAGCCTAAGTTGCTAAAATAAGCCTATTTAATGAGGCTATTTAATAAGTCTATTTAATAAGCCTATTTAATAAGCCTATTTAATAAGCCTATTTAATAAGCATATTTAATACGTCTATTTAATACGTCTATTTAATAAGCCTATTTAATAAGTATATAATGAGCCTATTTAATAAGCCTATTTATTGAGCCTATTTAATAAGCCTAATTATTGAGCCTATTTAATAAGCCTATTTATTGAGCCTATTTAATGAGCCTATTTAATAAGCCTATTTAATAAGCCTATTTAATAGGCCTATTTAATAAGTCTAAGTTGCTGAAATAAGCCTATTTAATAATCCTAATGTTGCTGAAATAAGCCTATTTAATAAGGCTATTTAATAAGCATAAGCTGCTGAAATAAGCCTATTTAATAAGCCTAAGTTGCTGAAATTAGCATATTTAATATGGCTATTTAATAAGCCTAAGTTGCTAAAATGAGCCTATTTAATAAGCTTAAGTTGCTGTAATAAGGCTATTTAATAAGTCTAAGTTGCTGAAAAAAGCCTAATTAATAAGCCTACGTTGCTAAAATAAGCCTATTTAATAAGCCTAAGTTTCTGAACTAAGCCTATTTAAAAAGGTATATTTAATAAGTCTAAGTTGCTGAAATAAACCTATTTAAAAATGCTATTTAATAAGCCTAAGTTGCTGAAATAACCCTGTTTTATAAGGCTATTTAATAAGCATAAGTTGCTGAAATAAGCCTATTTAATAAGCCTAAGTTGCTGAATAAGCCTATTTCATAAGCCTAAGTTGCTGAAATAAGCCTTTTTAATATGTCTAAGTTGCTGAAATAAGCCTATTTAATAATCCTAAGTTGGTGAAATAAGCCTATTTAATAAGGCTATTTAATAAGCATAAGCTGCTGAAATAAGCCTATTTAATAAGCCTAAGTTGCTGAAATAAGCATATTTAATATGGGTATTTAATAAGTCTAAGTTGCTGAAATAAACCTATTTAATAAGCCTAAGTTGCTAAAATAAGCCTATTTAATGAGGCTATTTAACAAGTTTATTTAATAAGCCTATTTAATAAGCCTATTTAATAAGCCTAAGTTGCTGAAATAAGCCTATTTAATAAGCCTAAGTTGCTAAAATAAGCCTATTTAATGAGGCTATTTAATAAGTCTATTTAATAAGCCTATTTAATAAGCCTATTTAATAAGCCTATTTAATAAGCATATTTAATACGTCTATTTAATAAGTCTATTTAATAAGCCTATTTAATAAGTATATAATGAGCCTATTTAATAAGCCTATTTATTGAGCCTATTTAATAAGCCTAATTATTGAGCCTATTTAATAAGCCTATTTATTGAGCCTATTTAATGAGCCTATTTATTGAGCCTATTTAATTAGCCTATTTAATGAGTCTATTTAATAAGCCTATTTAATAAGCCTATTTAATACGCCTATTTAATAAGCCTATTTATTAAGCCTATTTAATACGCCTATTTAATAAACCTTTTTAATAAGTATTTAATGAGCCTGTTTAATAAGTCTATTTAATAAGCCTTTTTAATAAGCCTATTTAATAAGTATATTTAATAAGCCTATTTAATAAGTCTATTTAATAAGTCTATTTAATAAGCCTATTTAATAAGTATTTAATGAGCCTATTTAATAAGCCTATGTATTGAGCCTATTTAATAAGCCTATTTATTGAGCCTATTTAATAAGCCTATTTAATAAGCCTATTTAATAAGCCTATTTAATAAGCCTATTTAATACGCCTATTTATTGAGCCTATTTAATAAGTCTATTTAATAAGCCTATTTAATAAGCCTATTTAATAAGTATTTAATGAGCCTATTTAATAAGTCTATTTAATAAGCCTATTTAATAGGGCTATTTAATAAGTCTAAGTTGCTGAAATAAGCCTATTTAATAATCCTAATGTTGCTGAAATAAGCCTATTTAATAAGGCTATTTAATAAGCAAAAGCTGCTGAAATAAGCCTATTTAATAAGCCTAAGTTGCTGAAATAAGCATATTTAATATGGCTATTTAATAAGCCTAAGTTGCTAAAATAAGCCTATTTAATAAGTCTATTTAATAAGTTTATTTAATAAGCCTATTTAATAAGCCTATTTAATAAGCCTATTTAAGCCTGAGTTGCTGAATAAGCCTATTTAATAAGTCTAAGTTGCTGAAATAAGGCTATTTAATTAGGCTATTTAATAAGTCTATTTAATGAGCCTATTTAATAAGCCTATTTAATAAGCCTATTTAATGAGTCTAATTAATAAATCTATTTAATAAGCCTATTTAATATGTATTTAATGAGCCTATTTAATCAGTCTATTTAATAAGCCTATTTAATAGGCCTATTTAATAAGTCTAAGTTGCTGAAATAAGCCTATTTAATAAGCCTAAGTTGCTGAATGAGCCTATTTCATAAGCCTAAGTTGCTGTAATAAGGCTATTTAATAAGTCTAAGTTGCTGAAAAAAGCCTAATTAATAAGCCTAAGTTGCTAAAATAAGCCTATTTAATGAGGCTATTTAATAAGTCTATTTAATAAGCCTATTTAATAAGCCTATTTAATAAGCCTATTTAATAAGCATATTTAATACGTCTATTTAATAAGTCTATTTAATAAGCCTATTTAATAAGTATATAATGAGCCTATTTAATAAGCCTATTTATTGTGCCTATTTAATAAGCCTAATTATTGAGCCTATTTAATAAGCCTATTTATTGAGCCTATTTAATGAGCCTATTTAATAAGCCTATTTAATAAGCCTATTTAATAGGCCTATTTAATAAGTCTAAGTTGCTGAAATAAGCCTATTTAATAATCCTAATGTTGCTGAAATAAGCCTATTTAATAAGGCTATTTAATAAGCATAAGCTGCTGAAATAAGCCTATTTAATAAGCCTAAGTTGCTGAAATAAGCATATTTAATATGGCTATTTAATAAGCCTAAGTTGCTAAAATGAGCCTATTTAATAAGCTTAAGTTGCTGTAATAAGGCTATTTAATAAGTCTAAGTTGCTGAAAAAAGCCTAATTAATAAGCCTACGTTGCTAAAATAAGCCTATTTAATAAGCCTAAGTTTCTGAACTAAGCCTATTTAAAAAGGTATATTTAATAAGTCTAAGTTGCTGAAATAAACCTATTTAAAAATGCTATTTAATAAGCCTAAGTTGCTGAAATAACCCTGTTTTATAAGGCTATTTAATAAGCATAAGTTGCTGAAATAAGCCTATTTAATAAGCCTAAGTTGCTGAATAAGCCTATTTCATAAGCCTAAGTTGCTGAAATAAGCCTTTTTAATATGTCTAAGTTGCTGAAATAAGCCTATTTAATAATCCTAAGTTGGTGAAATAAGCCTATTTAATAAGGCTATTTAATAAGCATAAGCTGCTGAAATAAGCCTATTTAATACGCCTAAGTTGCTGAAATAAGCATATTTAATATGGGTATTTAATAAGTCTAAGTTGCTGAAATAAACCTATTTAATAAGCCTAAGTTGCTAAAATAAGCCTATTTAATGAGGCTATTTAACAAGTTTATTTAATAAGCCTATTTAATAAGCCTATTTAATAAGCCTAAGTTGCTGAAATAAGCCTATTTAATAAGCCTAAGTTGCTAAAATAAGCCTATTTAATGAGGCTATTTAATAAGTCTATTTAATAAGCCTATTTAATAAGCCTATTTAATAAGCCTATTTAATAAGCATATTTAATACGTCTATTTAATAAGTCTATTTAATAAGCCTATTTAATAAGTATATAATGAGCCTATTTAATAAGCCTATTTATTAAGCTTATTTAATACGCCTATTTAATAAACCTTTTTAATAAGTATTTAATGAGCCTGTTTAATAAGTCTATTTAATAAGCCTTTTTAATAAGCCTATTTAATAAGTATATTTAATAAGCCTATTTAATAAGTCTATTTAATAAGTCTATTTAATAAGCCTATTTAATAAGTATTTAATGAGCCTATTTAATAAGTTTATTATTGAGCCTATTTAATAAGCCTATTTATTGAGCCTATTTAATAAGCCTATTTATTGAGCCTATTTAATAAGCCTATTTATTGAGACTATTTAATAAGCCTATTTAATAAGTCTATTTAATACGCATAATTAATGAGCCTATTTAATAAGCCTATTTAATAAGCCTATTTAATACGCCTATTTATTGAGCCTATTTAATAAGTCTATTTAATAAGCCTATTTAATAAGCCTATTTAATAAGTATTTAATGAGCCTATTTAATAAGTCTATTTAATAAGCCTATTTAATAGGGCTATTTAATAAGTCTAAGTTGCTGAAATAAGCCTATTTAATAATCCTAATGTTGCTGAAATAAGCCTATTTAATAAGGCTATTTAATAAGCATAAGCTGCTGAAATAAGCCTATTTAATAAGCCTAAGTTGCTGAAATAAGCATATTTAATATGGCTATTTAATAAGCCTAAGTTGCTAAAATAAGCCTATTTAATGAGGCTATTTAATAAGTTTATTTAATAAGCCTATTTAATAAGCCTATTTAATAAGCCTATTTAATAAACCTATTTAAGCCTAAGTTGCTGAATAATCCTATTTAATAAGTCTAAGTTGCTGAAATAAGGCTATTTAATAAGCCTAAGTTGCTGAAATAAGCCTATTTAATAAGCCTAAGTTGCTGAAATAAGCCTATTTAATAAGCCTAAGTTGCTGAAATAAGCCTATTTAATAAGCCTAAGTTGCTGTAATAAGGCTATTTAATAAGTCTAAGTTGCTGAAAAAAGCCGAATTAATAAGCCTAAGTTGCTAAAATAAGCCTATTTAATGAGGCTATTTAATAAGTCTATTTAATAAGCCTATTTAATAAGCCTATTTAATAAGCCTATTTAATAAGCATATTTAATATGTCTATTTAATAAGTCTATTTAATAAGCCTATTTAATAAGTATATAATGAGCCTATTTAATAAGCCTATTTATTGAGCCTATTTAATAAGCCTAATTATTGAGCCTATTTAATAAGCCTATTTATTGAGCCTATTTAATGAGCCTATTTATTGAGCCTATTTAATAAGCCTATTTAATGAGTCTATTTAATAAGCCTATTTAATAAGACTATTTAATACGCCTATTTAATAAGCCTATTTATTAAGCCTATTTAATGAGCCTATTTAATAAGCCCATTTAATAAGCCTATTTATTGAGCCTATTTAATAAGCCTATTTAATATGCCTATTTAATAAACCTATTTAATAAGTATTTAATGAGCCTGTTTAATAAGTCTATTTAATAAGCCTTTTTAATAAGCCTATTTAATAAGTATATTTAATAAGCCTATTTAATAAGTCTATTTAATAAGTCTATTTAATAAGCCTATTTAATAAGTATTTAATGAGCCTATTTAATAAGCCTATGTATTGAGCCTATTTAATAAGCCTATTTATTGAGCCTATTTAATAAGCCTATTTAATAAGCCTATTTAATAAGCCTATTTAATAAGCCTATTTAATACGCCTATTTATTGAGCCTATTTAATAAGTCTATTTAATAAGCCTATTTAATAAGCCTATTTAATATGTATTTAATGAGCCTATTTAATAAGTCTATTTAATAAGCCTATTTAATAGGGCTATTTAATAAGTCTAAGTTGCTGAAATAAGCCTATTTAATAATCCTAATGTTGCTGAAATAAGCCTATTTAATAAGGCTATTTAATAAGCATAAGCTGCTGAAATAAGCCTATTTAATAAGCCTAAGTTGCTGAAATAAGCATATTTAATATGGCTATTTAATAAGCCTAAGTTGCTAAAATAAGCCTATTTAATAAGTCTATTTAATAAGTTTATTTAATAAGCCTATTTAATAAGCCTATTTAATAAGCCTATTTAAGCCTAAGTTGCTGAATAAGCCTATTTAATAAGTCTAAGTTGCTGAAATAAGGCTATTTAATTAGGCTATTTAATAAGTCTATTTAATGAGCCTATTTAATAAGCCTATTTAGTAAGCCTATTTAATGAGTCTAATTAATAAATCTATTTAATAAGCCTATTTAATATGTATTTAATTAGCCTATTTAATCATTCTATTTAATAAGCCTATTTAATAGGCCTATTTAATAAGTCTAAGTTGCTGAAATAAGCCTATTTAATAAGCCTAAGTTGCTGAATGAGCCTATTTCATAAGCCTAAGTTGCTGTAATAAGGCTATTTAATAAGTCTAAGTTGCTGAAAAAAGCCTAATTAATAAGCCTAAGTTGCTAAAATAAGCCTATTTAATGAGGCTATTTAATAAGTCTATTTAATAAGCCTATTTAATAAGCGTATTTAATAAGCCTATTTAATAAGCATATTTAATACGTCTATTTAATAAGTCTATTTAATAAGCCTATTTAATAAGTATATAATGAGCCTATTTAATAAGCCTATTTATTGTGCCTATTTAATAAGCCTAATTATTGAGCCTATTTAATAAGCCTATTTATTGAGCCTATTTAATGAGCCTATTTAATAAGCCTATTTAATAAGCCTATTTAATAGGCCTATTTAATAAGTCTAAGTTGCTGAAATAAGCCTATTTAATAATCCTAATGTTGCTGAAATAAGCCTATTTAATAAGGCTATTTAATAAGCATAAGCTGCTGAAATAAGCCTATTTAATAAGCCTAAGTTGCTGAAATAAGTATATTTAATATGGCTATTTAATAAGCCTAAGTTGCTAAAATGAGCCTATTTAATAAGCTTAAGTTGCTGTAATAAGGCTATTTAATAAGTCTAAGTTGCTGAAAAAAGCCTAATTAATAAGCCTACGTTGCTAAAATAAGCCTATTTAATAAGCCTAAGTTTCTGAACTAAGCCTATTTAAAAAGGTATATTTAATAAGTCTAAGTTGCTGAAATAAACCTATTTAAAAATGCTATTTAATAAGCCTAAGTTGCTGAAATAACCCTGTTTTATAAGGCTATTTAATAAGCATAAGTTGCTGAAATAAGCCTATTTAATAAGCCTAAGTTGCTGAATAAGCCTATTTCATAAGCCTAAGTTGCTGAAATAAGCCTTTTCAATATGTCTAAGTTGCTGAAATAAGCCTATTTAATAATCCTAAGTTGGTGAAATAAGCCTATTTAATAAGGCTATTTAATAAGCATAAGCTGCTGAAATAAGCCTATTTAATAAGCCTAAGTTGCTGAAATAAGCATATTTAATATGGGTATTTAATAAGTCTAAGTTGCTGAAATAAACCTATTTAATAAGCCTAAGTTGCTAAAATAAGCCTATTTAATGAGGCTATTTAATAAGTTTATTTAATAAGCCTATTTAATAAGCCTATTTAATAAGCCTAAGTTGCTGAAATAAGCCTATTTAATAAGCCTAAGTTGCAGAAATAAGCCTATTTAATAAGCCTAAGTTGCTGTAATAAGGCTATTTAATAAGTCTAAGTTGCTGAAAAAAGCCTAATTAATAAGCCTAAGTTGCTAAAATAAGCCAATTTAATGAGGCTATTTAATAAGTCTATTTAATAAGCCTATTTAATAAGCATATTTAATACATCTATTTAATAAGTCTATTTAATAAGCCTATGTAATAAGTATATAATGAGCCTATTTAATAAGCCTATTTATTGAGCCTATTTAATAAGCCTAATTATTGAGCCTATTTAATAAGCCTATTTATTGAGCCTATTTAATGAGCCTATTTATTGAGCCTATTTAATAAGCCTATTTAATGAGTCTATTTAATAAGCCTATTTAATAAGCCTATTTAATACGCCTATTTAATAAGCCTATTTATTAAGCCTATTTAATGAGCCTATTTAATAAGCCCATTTAATAAGCCTATTTATTGAGCCTATTTAATAAGCCTATTTAATACGCCTATTTAATAAACCTATTTAATAAGTATTTAATGAGCCTGTTTAATAAGTCTATTTAAGAAGCCTTTTTAATAAGCCTATTTAATAAGTCTATTTAATAAGCCTATTTAATAAGTCTATTTAATAAGTCTATTTAATAAGCCTATTTAATAAGTATTTAATGAGCCTATTTAATAAGCCTATTTATTGAGCCTATTTAATAAGCCTATTTATTGAGCCTATTTAATAATCCTATTTATTGAGCCTATTTAATAAGCCTATTTATTGAGCCTATTTAATAAACCTATTTAATAAGTCTATTTAATACGCATATTTAATAAGCCTATTTAATAAGCATATTTAATAAGCCTATTTAATAAGCCTATTTAATACGCCTATTTATTGAGCCTATTTAATAAGTCTATTTAATAAGCCTATTTAATAAGCTTATTTAATAAGTATTTAATGAGCCTATTTAATAAGTCTATTTAATAAGCCTATTTAATAGGCCTATTTAATAAGTCTAAGTTGCTGAAATAAGCCTATTTAATAATCCTAATGTTGCTGAAATAAGCCTATTTAATAAGGCTATTTAATAAGCATAAGCTGCTGAAATAAGCCTATTTAATAAGCCTAAGTTGCTGAAATAAGCATATTTAATATGGCTATTTAATAAGCCTAAGTTGCTAAAATGAGCCTATTTAATGAGGCTATTTAATAAGTTTATTTAATAAGCCTATTTAATAAGCCTATTTAATAAGCCTATTTAATAAGCCCATTTAAGCCTAAGTTGCTGAATAAGCCTATTTAATAAGTCTAAGTTGCTGAAATAAGGATATTTAATCGGCCTAAGTTGCTGAAATAAGCCTATTTAATAAGCCTAAGTTGCTTAAATAAGGCTATTTAATAAGTCTAAGTTGCTAAAATAAGCCTATTTAATGAGGCTATTTAATAAGTCTATTTAATGAGCCTATTTAATAAGCCTATTTAATAAGCCTATTTAATAAGTCTAATTAATAAATCTATTTAATAAGCCTATTTAATATGTATTTAATGAGCCTATTTAATCAGTCTATTTAATAAGCCTATTTAATAGGCCTATTTAATAAGTCTAAGTTGCTGAAATAAGCCTATTTAATAAGCCTAAGTTGCTGAATAAGCCTATTTCATAAGCCTAAGTTGCTGAAATAAGTCTTTTTAATAAGTCTAAGTTGCTGAAATAAGCCTATTTAATAAGCCTAAGTTGCTGAAATAAGCCTATTTAATAAGCCTATTGATTAAGCCTATTAAAAGAGCCTATTTAATAAGCCCATTTGATAAACCTATTTATTGCGCCTATTTAATAAGCCTATTTAATACGCCTATTTAATAAAACTATTTAATAAGTATTTAATGAGCCTGTTTAATAAGTCTATTTAATAAGCCTTTTTAATAAGCCTATTTAATAAGTCTATTTAATAAGCCTATTTAATAAGTCTATTTAATACGCATATTTAATAAGCCTATTTAATAAGCCTATTTAATAAGCCTATTTAATAAGCCTATTTAATACGCCTATTTATTGAGCCTATTTAATCAGTCTATTTAATAAGCCTATTTAATAAGCCTATTTAATAAGTATTTAATGAGCCTATTTAATAAGTCTATTTAATAAGCCTATTTAATAGGCCTATTGAATAAGTCTAAGTAGCTGACATAAGCCTATTTAATGATCATAAGTTGCTGAAATAAGCCTATTTAATAAGGCTATTTAATAAGCATAAGCTGCTGAAATAAGCATATTTAATAAGCCTAAGTTGCTGAAATAAGCATATTTAATATGGCTATTTAATAAGTCTAAGTTGCTGAAATAAACCTATTTAATAAGCCTAAGTTGCTAAAATAAGCCTATTTAATGAGGCTATTTAATAAGTTTATTTAATAAGCCTATTTAATATGCCTATTTAATAAACCTATTTAATAAGCCTATTTAAGCCTAAGTTGCTGAATAATCCTATTTAATAAGTCTAAGTTGCTGAAATAAGGCTATTTAATAAGCCTAAGTTGCTGAAACAAGTCTATTTAATAAGCCTAAGTTGCTGAAATAAGCCTATTTAATAAGCCTAAGTTGCTGAAATAAGCCTATTTAATAAGCCTAAGTTGCTGTAATAAGGCTATTTAATAAGTCTAAGTTGCTGAAAAAAGCCTAATTAATAAGCCTAAGTTGCTATAATAAGCCTATTTAATGAGGCTATTTAATAAGTCTATTTAATAAGCCTATTTAATAAGCCTATTAATAAGCCTATTTAATAAGCATATTTAATACGTCTATTTAATAAGTCTATTTAATAAGCCTATTTAATAAGTATATAATGAGCCTATTTAATAAGCCTATTTATTGAGCCTATTTAATAAGCCTAATTATTGAGCCTATTTAATAAGCCTATTTATTGAGCCTATTTAATGAGCCTATTTATTGAGCCTATTTAATAAGCCTATTTAATGAGTCTATTTAATAAGCCTATTTAATAAGCCTATTTAATACGCCTATTTAATAAGCCTATTTATTAAGCCTATTTAATGAGCCTATTTAATAAGCCCATTTAATAAGCCTATTTATTGAGCCTATTTAATAAGCCTATTTAATACGCCTATTTAATAAACCTATTTAATAAGTATTTAATGAGCCTGTTTAATAAGTCTATTTAATAAGCCTTTTTAATAAGCCTATTTAATAAGTCTATTTAATAAGCCTATTTAATAAGTCTATTTAATAAGTCTATTTAATAAGCCTATTTAATAAGTATTTAATGAGCCTATTTAATAAGCCTATTTATTGAGCCTATTTAATAAGCCTATTTATTGAGCCTATTTAATAATCCTATTTATTGAGCCTATTTAATAAGCCTATTTATTGAGCCTATTTAATAAACCTATTTAATAAGTCTATTTAATACGCATATTTAATAAGCCTATTTAATAAGCCTATTTAATAAGCCTATTTAATAAGCCTATTTAATACGCCTATTTATTGAGCCTATTTAATAAGTCTATTTAATAAGCCTATTTAATAAGCTTATTTAATAAGTATTTAATGAGCCTATTTAATAAGTCTATTTAATAAGCCTATTTAATAGGCCTATTTAATAAGTCTAAGTTGCTGAAATAAGCCTATTTAATAATCCTAATGTTGCTGAAATAAGCCTATTTAATAAGGCTATTTAATAAGCATAAGCTGCTGAAATAAGCCTATTTAATAAGCCTAAGTTGCTGAAATAAGCATATTTAATATGGCTATTTAATAAGCCTAAGTTGCTAAAATGAGCCTATTTAATGAGGCTATTTAATAAGTTTATTTAATAAGCCTATTTAATAAGCCTATTTAATAAGCCTATTTAATAAGCCCATTTAAGCCTAAGTTGCTGAATAAGCCTATTTAATAAGTCTAAGTTGCTGAAATAAGGATATTTAATACGCCTAAGTTGCTGAAATAAGCCTATTTAATAAGCCTAAGTTGCTGAAATAAGGCTATTTAATAAGTCTAAGTTGCTAAAATAAGCCTATTTAATGAGGCTATTTAATAAGTCTATTTAATGAGCCTATTTAATAAGCCTATTTAATAAGCCTATTTAATAAGTCTAATTAATAAATCTATTTAATAAGCCTATTTAATATGTATTTAATGAGCCTATTTAATCAGTCTATTTAATAAGCCTATTTAATAGGCCTATTTAATAAGTCTAAGTTGCTGAAATAAGCCTATTTTAATAAGCCTAAGTTGCTGAATAAGCCTATTTCATAAGCCTAAGTTGCTGAAATAAGTCATTTTAATAAGTCTAAGTTGCTGAAATAAGCCTATTTAATAAGCCTAAGTTGCTGAAATAAGCCTATTTAATAAGCCTATTGATTAAGCCTATTAAAAGAGCCTATTTAATAAGCCCATTTGATAAACCTATTTATTGCGCCTATTTAATAAGCCTATTTAATACGCCTATTTAATAAAACTATTTAATAAGTATTTAATGAGCCTGTTTAATAAGTCTATTTAATAAGCCTTTTTAATAAGCCTATTTAATAAGTCTATTTAATAAGCCTATTTAATAAGTCTATTTAATACGCATATTTAATAAGCCTATTTAATAAGCCTATTTAATAAGCCTATTTAATAAGCCTATTTAATACGCCTATTTATTGAGCCTATTTAATCAGTCTATTTAATAAGCCTATTTAATAAGCCTATTTAATAAGTATTTAATGAGCCTATGTAATAAGTCTATTTAATAAGCCTATTTAATAGGCCTATTGAATAAGTCTAAGTAGCTGACATAAGCCTATTTAATGATCATAAGTTGCTGAAATAAGCCTATTTAATAAGGCTATTTAATAAGCATAAGCTGCTGAAATAAGCATATTTAATAAGCCTAAGTTGCTGAAATAAGCATATTTAATATGGCTATTTAATAAGTCTAAGTTGCTGAAATAAACCTATTTAATAAGCCTAAGTTGCTAAAATAAGCCTATTTAATGAGGCTATTTAATAAGTTTATTTAATAAGCCTATTTAATATGCCTATTTAATAAACCTATTTAATAAGCCTATTTAAGCCTAAGTTGCTGAATAATACTATTTAATAAGTCTAAGTTGCTGAAATAAGGCTATTTAATAAGCCTAAGTTGCTGAAACAAGTCTATTTAATAAGCCTAAGTTGCTGAAATAAGCCTATTTAATAAGCCTAAGTTGCTGAAATAAGCCTATTTAATAAGCCTAAGTTGCTGTAATAAGGCTATTTAATAAGTCTAAGTTGCTGAAAAAAGCCTAATTAATAAGCCTAAGTTGCTATAATAAGCCTATTTAATGAGGCTATTTAATAAGTCTATTTAATAAGCCTATTTAATAAGCCTATTTAATAAGCCTATTTAATAAGCATATTTAATACGTCTATTTAATAAGTCTATTTAATAAGCCTATTTAATAAGTATATAATGAGCCTATTTAATAAGCCTATTTATTGAGCCTATTTAATAAGCCTAATTATTGAGTCTATTTAATAAGCCTATTTATTGAGCCTATTTAATGAGCCTATTTATTGAGCCTATTTAATTAGCCTATTTAATGAGTCTATTTAATAAGCCTATTTAATAAGCCTATTTAATACGCCTATTTAATAAGCCTATTTATTAAGCCTATTTAATACGCCTATTTAATAAACCTTTTTAATAAGTATTTAATGAGCCTGTTTAATAAGTCTATTTAATAAGCCTATTTAATAAGTATTTAATGAGCCTATTTAATAAGTTTATTATTGAGCCTATTTAATAAGCCTATTTATTGAGCCTATTTAATAAGCCTATTTATTGAGCCTATTTAATAAGCCTATTTATTGAGACTATTTAATAAGCCTATTTAATAAGTCTATTTAATACGCATAATTAATAAGCCTATTTAATAAGCCTATTTAATAAGCCTATTTAATAAGCCTATTTAATATGCCTATTTATTGAGCCTATTTAATAAGTCTATTTAATAAGCCTATTTAATAAGCCTATTTAATAAGTATTTAATGAGCCTATTTAATAAGTCTATTTAATAAGCCTATTTAATAGGGCTATTTAATAAGTCTAAGTTGCTGAAATAAGCCTATTTAATAATCCTAATGTTGCTGAAATAAGCCTATTTAATAAGCCTATTTAAGCCTAAGTTGCTGAATAATCCTATTTAATAAGTCTAAGTTGCTGAAATAAGGCTATTTAATAAGCCTAAGTTGCTGAAATAAGCCTATTTAATAAGCCTAAGTTGCTGAAATAAGCCTATTTAATAAGCTTAAGTTGCTGAAATAAGCCTATTTAATAAGCCTAAGTTGCTGTAATAAGGCTATTTAATAAGTCTAAGTTGCTGAAAAAAGCCGAATTAATAAGCCTAAGTTGCTAAAATAAGCCTATTTAATGAGGCTATTTAATAAGTCTATTTAATAAGCCTATTTAATAAGCCTATTTAATAAGCCTATTTAATAAGCATATTTAATATGTCTATTTAATAAGTCTATTTAATAAGCCTATTTAATAAGTATATAATGAGCCTATTTAATAAGCCTATTTATTGAGCCTATTTAATAAGCCTAATTATTGAGCCTATTTAATAAGCCTATTTATTGAGCCTATTTAATGAGCCTATTTATTGAGCCTATTTAATAAGCCTATTTAATGAGTCTATTTAATAAGCCTATTTAATAAGACTATTTAATACGCCTATTTAATAAGCCTATTTATTAAGCCTATTTAATGAGCCTATTTAATAAGCCCATTTAATAAGCCTATTTATTGAGCCTATTTAATAAGCCTATATAATATGCCTATTTAATAAACCTATTTAATAAGTATTTAATGAGCCTGTTTAATAAGTCTATTTAATAAGCCTTTTTAATAAGCCTATTTAATAAGTATATTTAATAAGCCTATTTAATAAGTCTATTTAATAAGTCTATTTAATAAGCCTATTTAATAAGTATTTAATGAGCCTATTTAATAAGCCTATTTATTGAGCCTATTTAATAAGCCTATTTATTGAGCCTATTTAATAAGCCTATTTAATAAGCCTATTTAATAAGCCTATTTAATAAGCCTATTTAATACGCCTATTTATTGAGCCTATTTAATAAGTCTATTTAATAAGCCTATTTAATAAGCCTATTTAATAAGTATTTAATGAGCCTATTTAATAAGTCTATTTAATAAGCCTATTTAATAGGGCTATTTAATAAGTCTAAGTTGCTGAAATAAGCCTATTTAATAATCCTAATGTTGCTGAAATAAGCCTATTTAATAAGGCTATTTAATAAGCATAAGCTGCTGAAATAAGCCTATTTAATAAGCCTAAGTTGCTGAAATAAGCATATTTAATATGGCTATTGAATAAGCCTAAGTTGCTAAAATAAGCCTATTTAATGAGTCTATTTAATAAGTTTATTTAATAAGCCTATTTAATAAGCCTATTTAAGCCTAAGTTGCTGAATAAGCCTATTTAATAAGCCTAAGTTGCTGAAATAAGCCTATTTAATAAGCCTATTGATTAAGCCTATTAAAAGAGCCTATTTAATAAGCCCATTTGATAAACCTATTTATTGCGCCTATTTAATAAGCCTATTTAATACGCCTATTTAATAAAACTATTTAATAAGTATTTAATGAGCCTGTTTAATAAGTCTATTTACTAAGCCTTTTTAATAAGCCTATTTAATAAGTCTATTTAATAAGCCTATTTAATAAGTCTATTTAATACGCATATTTAATAAGCCTATTTAATAAGCCTATTTAATAAGCCTATTTAATAAGCCTATTTAATACGCCTATTTATTGAGCCTATTTAATCAGTCTATTTAATAAGCCTATTTAATAAGCCTATTTAATAAGTATTTAATGAGCCTATTTAATAAGTCTATTTAATAAGCCTATTTAATAGGCCTATTGAATAAGTCTAAGTAGCTGAAATAAGCCTATTTAATGATCATAAGTTGCTGAAATAAGCCTATTTAATAAGGCTATTTAATAAGCATAAGCTGCTGAAATAAGCCTATTTAATAAGCCTAAGTTGCTGAAATAAGCATATTTAATATGGCTATTTAATAAGTCTAAGTTGCTGAAATAAACCTATTTAATAAGCCTAAGTTGCTAAAATAAGCCTATTTAATGAGGCTATTTAATAAGTTTATTTAATAAGCCTATTTAATAAGCCTATTTAATAAGCCTATTTAATAAGCCTATTTAAGCCTAAGTTGCTGAATAATCCTATTTAATAAGTCTAAGTTGCTGAAATAAGGCTATTTAATAAGCCTAAGTTGCTGAAACAAGCCTATTTAATAAGCCTAAGTTGCTGAAATAAGCCTATTTAATAAGCCTAAGTTGCTGAAATAAGCCTATTTAATAAGCCTAAGTTGCTGTAATAAGGCTATTTAATAAGTCTAAGTTGCTGAAAAAAGCCTAATTAATAAGTATATAATTAGCCTATTTAATAAGCCTATTTATTGAGCCTATTTAATAAGCCTAATTATTGAGCCTATTTAATAAGCCTATTTATTGAGCCTATTTAATGAGCCTATTTATTGAGCCTATTTAATAAGCCTATTTAATGAGTCTATTTAATAAGCCTATTTAATAAGACTATTTAATACGCCTATTTAATAAGCCTATTTATTAAGCCTATTTAATGAGCCTATTTAATAAGCCCATTTAATAAGCCTATTTATTGAGCCTATTTAATAAGCCTATTTAATACGCCTATTTAATAAACCTATTTAATAAGTATTTATTGAGCCTGTTTAATAAGTCTATTTAATAAGCCTTTTTAATAAGCCTATTTAATAAGTATATTTAATAAGCCTATTTAATAAGTCTATTTAATAAGTCTATTTAATAAGCCTATTTAATAAGTATTTAATGAGCCTATTTAATAAGCCTATGTATTGAGCCTATTTAATAAGCCTATTTATTGAGCCTATTTAATAAGCCTATTTAATAAGCCTATTTAATAAGCCTATTTAATAAGCCTATTTAATACGCCTATTTATTGAGCCTATTTAATAAGTCTATTTAATAAGCCTATTTAATAAGCCTATTTAATAAGTATTTAATGAGCCTATTTAATAAGTCTATTTAATAAGCCTATTTAATAGGGCTATTTAATAAGTCTAAGTTGCTGAAATAAGCCTATTTAATAATCCTAATGTTGCTGAAATAAGCCTATTTAATAAGGCTATTTAATAAGCATAAGCTGCTGAAATAAGCCTATTTAATAAGCCTAAGTTGCTGAAATAAGCATATTTAATATGGCTATTTAATAAGCCTAAGTTGCTAAAATAAGCCTATTTAATGAGGCTATTTAATAAGTTTATTTAATAAGCCTATTTAATAAGCCTATTTAATAAGCCTATTTAATAAGCCTATTTAAGCCTAAGTTGCTGAATAATCCTATTTAATAAGTCTAAGTTGCTGAAATAAGGCTATTTAATAAGCCTAAGTTGCTGAAATAAGCCTATTTAATAAGCCTAAGTTGCTGAAATAAGCCTATTTAATAAGCCTAAGTTGCTGAAATAAGCCTATTTAATAAGCCTAAGTTGCTGTAATAAGGCTATTTAATAAGTCTAAGTTGCTGAAAAAAGCCGAATTAATAAGCCTAAGTTGCTAAAATAAGCCTATTTAATGAGGCTATTTAATAAGTCTATTTAATAAGCCTATTTAATAAGCCTATTTAATAAGCCTATTTAATAAGCATATTTAATATGTCTATTTAATAAGTCTATTTAATAAGCCTATTTAATAAGTATATAATTAGCCTATTTAATAAGCCTATTTATTGAGCCTATTTAATAAGCCTAATTATTGAGCCTATTTAATAAGCCTATTTATTGAGCCTATTTAATGAGCCTATTTATTGAGCCTATTTAATAAGCCTATTTAATGAGTCTATTTAATAAGCCTATTTAATAAGACTATTTAATACGCCTATTTAATAAGCCTATTTATTAAGCCTATTTAATGAGCCTATTTAATAAGCCCATTTAATAAGCCTATTTATTGAGCCTATTTAATAAGCCTATTTAATACGCCTATTTAATAAACCTATTTAATAAGTATTTAATGAGCCTGTTTAATAAGTCTATTTAATAAGCCTTTTTAATAAGCCTATTTAATAAGTATATTTAATAAGCCTATTTAATAAGTCTATTTAATAAGTCTATTTAATAAGCCTATTTAATAAGTATTTAATGAGCCTATTTAATAAGCCTATGTATTGAGCCTATTTAATAAGCCTATTTATTGAGCCTATTTAATAAGCCTATTTAATAAGCCTATTTAATAAGCCTATTTAATACGCCTATTTATTGAGCCTATTTAATAAGTCTATTTAATAAGCCTATTTAATAAGCCTATTTAATAAGTATTTAATGAGCCTATTTAATAAGTCTATTTAATAAGCCTATTTAATAGGGCTATTTAATAAGTCTAAGTTGCTGAAATAAGCCTATTTAATAATCCTAATGTTGCTGAAATAAGCCTATTTAATAAGGCTATTTAATAAGCATAAGCTGCTGAAATAAGCCTATTTAATAAGCCTAAGTTGCTGAAATAAGCATATTTAATATGGCTATTTAATAAGCCTAAGTTGCTAAAATAAGCCTATTTAATAAGTCTATTTAATAAGTTTATTTAATAAGCCTATTTAATAAGCCTATTTAATAAGCCTATTTAAGCCTAAGTTGCTGAATAAGCCTATTTAATAAGTCTAAGTTGCTGAAATAAGGCTATTTAATTAGGCTATTTAATAAGTCTATTTAATGAGCCTATTTAATAAGCCTATTTAATAAGCCTATTTAATGAGTCTAATTAATAAATCTATTTAATAAGCCTATTTAATATGTATTTAATGAGCCTATTTAATCAGTCTATTTAATAAGCCTATTTAATAGGCCTATTTAATAAGTCTAAGTTGCTGAAATAAGCCTATTTAATAAGCCTAAGTTGCTGAATGAGCCTATTTCATAAGCCTAAGTTGCTGTAATAAGGCTATTTAATAAGTCTAAGTTGCTGAAAAAAGCCTAATTAATAAGCCTAAGTTGCTAAAATAAGCCTATTTAATGAGGCTATTTAATAAGTCTATTTAATAAGCCTATTTAATAAGCCTATTTAATAAGCCTATTTAATAAGCATATTTAATACGTCTATTTAATAAGTCTATTTAATAAGCCTATTTAATAAGTATATAATGAGCCTATTTAATAAGCCTATTTATTGTGCCTATTTAATAAGCCTAATTATTGAGCCTATTTAATAAGCCTATTTATTGAGCCTATTTAATGAGCCTATTTATTGAGCCTATTTAATTAGCCTATTTAATGAGTCTATTTAATAAGCCTATTTAATAAGCCTATTTAATACGCCTATTTAATAAACCTTTTTAATAAGTATTTAATGAGCCTGTTTAATAAGTCTATTTAATAAGCCTTTTTAATAAGCCTATTTAATAAGTATATTTAATAAGCCTATTTAATAAGTCTATTTAATAAGTCTATTTAATAAGCCTATTTAATAAGTATTTAATGAGCCTATTTAATAAGTTTATTATTGAGCCTATTTAATAAGCCTATTTATTGAGCCTATTTAATAAGCCTATTTATTGAGCCTATTTAATAAGCCTATTTATTGAGACTATTTAATAAGCCTATTTAATAAGTCTATTTAATACGCATAATTAATAAGCCTATTTAATAAGCCTATTTAATAAGCCTATTTAATAAGCCTATTTAATACGCCTATTTATTGAGCCTATTTAATAAGTCTATTTAATAAGCCTATTTAATAAGCCTATTTAATAAGTATTTAATGAGCCTATTTAATAAGTCTATTTAATAAGCCTATTTAATAGGGCTATTTAATAAGTCTAAGTTGCTGAAATAAGCCTATTTAATAATCCTAATGTTGCTGAAATAAGCCTATTTAATAAGGCTATTTAATAAGCATAAGCTGCTGAAATAAGCCTATTTAATAAGCCTAAGTTGCTGAAATAAGCATATTTAATATGGCTATTTAATAAGCCTAAGTTGCTAAAATAAGCCTATTTAATGAGGCTATTTAATAAGTTTATTTAATAAGCCTATTTAATAAGCCTATTTAATAAGCCTATTTAATAAGCCTATTTAAGCCTAAGTTGCTGAATAATCCTATTTAATAAGTCTAAGTTGCTGAAATAAGGCTATTTAATAAGCCTAAGTTGCTGAAATAAGCCTATTTAATAAGCCTAAGTTGCTGAAATAAGCCTATTTAATAAGCCTAAGTTGCTGAAATAAGCCTATTTAATAAGCCTAAGTTGCTGTAATAAGGCTATTTAATAAGTCTAAGTTGCTGAAAAAAGCCGAATTAATAAGCCTAAGTTGCTAAAATAAGCCTATTTAATGAGGCTATTTAATAAGTCTATTTAATAAGCCTATTTAATAAGCCTATTTAATAAGCATATTTAATATGTCTATTTAATAAGTCTATTTAATAAGCCTATTTAATAAGTATATAATGAGCCTATTTAATAAGCCTATTTATTGAGCCTATTTAATAAGCCTAATTATTGAGCCTATTTAATAAGCCTATTTATTGAGCCTATTTAATGAGCCTATTTAATAAGCCTATGTATTGAGCCTATTTAATAAGCCTATTTATTGAGCCTATTTAATAAGCCTATTTAATAAGCCTATTTAATAAGCCTATTTAATAAGCCTATTTAATACGCCTATTTATTGAGCCTATTTAATAAGTCTATTTAATAAGCCTATTTAATAAGTCTATTTAATAAGCCTATTTAATAGGGCTATTTAATAAGTCTAAGTTGCTGAAATAAGCCTATTTAATAATCCTAATGTTGCTGAAATAAGCCTATTTAATAAGGCTATTTAATAAGCATAAGCTGCTGAAATAAGCCTATTTAATAAGCCTAAGTTGCTGAAATAAGCATATTTAATATGGCTATTTAATAAGCCTAAGTTGCTAAAATAAGCCTATTTAATAAGTCTATTTAATAAGTTTATTTAATAAGCCTATTTAATAAGCCTATTTAATAAGCCTATTTAAGCCTAAGTTGCTGAATAAGCCTATTTAATAAGTCTAAGTTGCTGAAATAAGGCTATTTAATTAGGCTATTTAATAAGTCTATTTAATGAGCCTATTTAATAAGCCTATTTAATAAGCCTATTTAATAAGTCTAATTAATAAATCTATTTAATAAGCCTATTTAATATGTATTTAATGAGCCTATTTAATCAGTCTATTTAATAAGCCTATTTAATAGGCCTATTTAATAAGTCTAAGTTGCTGAAATAAGCCTATTTAATAAGCCTAAGTTGCTGAAATAAGCTTATTTAATAAGGCTATTTAATAAGCCTAAGTTGCTGAATAAACCTATTTAATAAGCCTAAATTTCTGAAATAAGCCTATTTAATAAGCCTAAGTTGCTGAAATAAGCCTATTTAATAAGCTTAAGTTGCTGTAATAAGGCTATTTAATAAGTCTAAGTTGCTGAAAAAAGCCTAATTAATAAGCCTACGTTGCTAAAATAAGCCTATTTAATAAGCCTAAGTTGTCTGAACTAAGCCTATTTAAAAAGGTATATTTAATAAGTCTAAGTTGCTGAAATAAACCTATTTAAAAATGCTATTTAATAAGCCTAAGTTGCTGAAATAAACCTGTTTTATAAGGCTATTTAATAAGCATACGTTGCTGAAATAAGCCTATTTAATAAGCCTAAGTTGCTGAATAAGCCTATTTCATAAGCCTAAGTTGCTGAAATAAGCCTTTTTAATATGTCTAAGTTGCTGAAATAAGCCTATTTAATAAGCCTAAGTTGCTGAAATAAGCCTATTTAATAAGGCTATTTAATAAACCTAAGTTGCTGAATAAGCCTATTTAATAAGTCTAAGTTGCTGAAATAAGGCTATTTAATGAGCCTAAGTTGCTGAAATAAGCCTATTTAATAAGCCTACGTTGGTGAACTAAACCTATATAAAAAGGTCTATTTAATAAGTCTAAGTTGCTGAAAAAAACCTATTTAAAAATGCTATTTAATAAGCCTAAATTGCTAGAAATAAACCTGTTTAATAAGGCTATTTAATAAGCATAAGTTGCTGAAATAAGCCTATTTAATAAGCCTAAGTTGCTGAAATAAGCCTATTTAATGAGGCTATTTAATAAGTCTAAGTTTCAGAAATAAACCTATTTAATAATGCTATTTAATACGCCTAATTTGCTTAAATAAGCATATTTAATAAGCCTAAGTTGCTAAAATAAGCCTATTTAATAGGCCTATCTAATAAGTCTAAGTTGCACAAATAAGCATATTTCATAAGCATATTTAATGAGCCTAAGTTGCTGAAATGTCTATTTAATAAGTCGATTTAATAAGTCTAAGTTGCTAAAATAACACCATTTAATAAGGCTATTTAATAAGCCTAAGTTGCTGAAATAAGCCTATTTAATAAGGATATTTAATGAGCCTAAGTTCCTGAAAAAAGCCTATTTAATAAGGCTATTTAATGAGCCTAAGTTGCTGAAATAAGCCTATTTAATAAGCCTAAGTTTCTGAACTAAGCCTATTTAAAAATGATATTTAAGAAGCCTAAGTTGCTGAAATAAACCTGTTTAATAAGGCTATTTAATAAGCATAAGTTGCTGAAATAAGCCTGTTTAATAAGCATAAGTTGCTGAAATAAGCCTATTTAATAAGTCTATTTAATAAGTCTATTTAATAAGCCTATTTAATAAGTATTTAATGAGCCTATTTAATAAGCCTATTTATTGAGCCTATTTAATAAGCCTATTTATTGAGCCTATTTAATAAGCCTATTTATTGAGCCTATTTAATAAGCCTATTTATTGAGCCTATTTAATAAGCCTATTTAATAAGTCTATTTAATATGCATATTTAATAAGCCTATTTAATAAGCCTATTTAATAAGCCTATTTAATAAGCCTATTTAATACGCCTATTTATTGAGCCTATTTAATAAGTCTATTTAATAAGCCTATTTAATAAGCCTATTTAATAAGTATTTAATGAGCCTATTTAATAAGTATATTTAATAAGCCTATTTATTAGGGCTATTTAATAAGTCTAAGTTGCTGAAATAAGCCTATTTAATAATCCTAATGTTGCTGAAATAAGCCTATTTAATAAGGCTATTTAATAAGCATAAGCTGCTGAAATAAGCCTATTTAATAAGCCTAAGTTGCTGAAATAAGCATATTTAATATGGCTATTTAATAAGCCTAAGTTGCTAAAATAAGCCTATTTAATGAGGCTATTTAATACGTTTATTTAATAAGCCTATTTAATAAGCCTATTTAATATGCCTATTTAATAAGCCTATTTAAGCCTAAGTTGCTGAATAATCCTATTTAATACGTCTAAGTTGCTGAAATAAGGCTATTTAATAAGCCTAAGTTGCTGAAATAAGCCTATTTAATAAGCCTAAGTTGCTGAAATAAGCCTATTTAATAAGCCTAAGTTGCTGAAATAAGCCTATTTAATAAGCCTAAGTTGCTGTAATAAGGCTATTTAATAAGTCTAAGTTGCTGAAAAAAGCCTAATTAATAAGCCTAAGTTGCTAAAATAAGCCTATTTAATGAGGCTATTTAATAAGTCTATTTAATAAGCCTATTTAATAAGCCTATTTAATAAGCCTATTTAATAAGCCTATTTAATAAGCATATGTAATACGTCTATTTAATAAGTCTATTTAATAAGCCTATTTAATAAGTATATAATGAGCCTATTTAATAAGCCTATTTATTGAGCCTATTTAATAAGCCTAATTATTGAGACTATTTAATAAGCCTATTTATTGAGCCTATTTAATAAGCCTATTTAATGAGTCTATTTAATAAGCCTATTTAATACGCCTATTTAATACGCCTATTTAATAAGCCTATTTATTAAGCCTATTTAATGACCCTTTTTAATAAGCCCATTTAATAAGCCTATTTATTAAGCCTATTTAATAAGCCTATTTAATACGCCTATTTAATAAACCTATTTAATAAGTATTTAATGAGCCTGTTTAATAAGTCTATTTAATAAGCCTTTTTAATAAGCCTATTTAATAAGTCTATTTAATAAGCCTATTTAATAAGTCTATTTAATAAGTCTATTTAATAAGCCTATTTAATAAGTATTTAATGAGCCTATTTAATAAGTTTATTATTGAGCCTATTTAATAAGCCTATTTATTGAGCCTATTTAATAAGCCTATTTATTGAGCCTATTTAATGAGCCTATTAATTGAGCCTATTTAATAAGCCTATTTAATAAGTCTATTTAATACGCATATTTAATAAGCCTATTTAATAAGCCTATTTAATAAGCCTATTTAATACGCCTATTTATTGAGCCTATTTAATAAGTCTATTTAATAAGCCTATTTAATAAGCCTATTTAATAAGTATTTAATGAGCCTATTTAATAGGGCTATTTAATAAGTCTAAGTTGCTGAAATAAGCCTATTTAATAATCCTAATGTTGCTGAAATAAGCCTATTTAATAAGGCTATTTAATAAGCATAAGCTGCTGAAATAAGCCTATTTAATAAGCCTAAGTTGCTGAAATAAGCATATTTAATATGGCTATTTAATAAGCCTAAGTTGCTAAAATAAGCCTATTTAATGAGGCTATTTAATAAGTTTATTTAATAAGCCTATTTAATAAGCCTATTTAATAAGCCTATTTAATAAGCCTATTTAAGCCTAAGTTGCTGAATAAGCCTATTTAATAAGTCTAAGTTGCTGAAATAAGGCTATTTAATAAGCCTATGTTGCTGAAATAAGCCTATTTAATAAGCCTAAGTTGCTGAAATAAGCCTATTTAATAAGCCTAAGTTGCTGAAATAAGCCTATTTAATAAGCCTAAGTTGCTGTAATAAGGCTATTTAATAAGTCTAAGTTGCTGAAAAAAGCCTAATTAATAAGCCTAAGTTGCTAAAATAAGCCTATTTAATGAGGCTATTTAATAAGTCTATTTAATAAGCCTATTTAATAAGCCTATTTAATAAGCCTATTTAATAAGCATATTTAATACGTCTATTTAATAAGTCTATTTAATAAGCCTATTTAATAAGTATATAATGAGCCTATTTAATGAGCCTATTTATTGAGCCTATTTAATAAGCCTATTTAATGAGTCTATTTAATAAGCCTATTTAATAAGCCTATTTAATACACCTATTTAATAAGCCTATTTATTAAGCCTATTTAATGAGCCTATTTAATAAGCCCATTTAATAAGCATATTTATTGAGCCTATTTAATAAGCCTATTTAATACGCCTATTTAATAAACCTATTTAATAAGTATTTAATGAGCCTGTTTAATAAGTCTATTTAATAAGCCTTTTTAATAAGCCTATTTAATTAGTCTATTTAATAAGCCTATTTAATAAGTCAATTTAATAAGTCTATTTAATAAGCCTATTTAATAAGTATTTAATGAGCCTATTTAATAAGCCTATTTATTGAGCCTATTTAATAAGCCTATTTATTGAGCCTATTTAATAAGCCTATTTATTGAGCCTATTTAATAAGCCTATTTATTGAGCCTATTTAATAAGCCTATTTAATAAGTCTATTTAATACGCATATTTAATAAGCCTATTTAATGAGCCTATTTAATACGCCTATTTAATAAGCATATTTAATACGTCTATTTAATAAGTCTATTTAATAAGCCTATTTAATAAGCCTATTTATTGAGCCTATTTAATGAGCCTATTTAATACACCTATTTAATAAACCTATTCAATAAGTATTTAATGAGCCTGTTTAATAAGTCTATTTAATAAGCCTTTTTAATAAGCCTATTTAATAAGTCTATTTAATAAGCCTATTTAATAAGTCTATTTAATAAGTCTATTTAATAAGCCTATTTAATAAGTATTTAATGAGCCTATTTAATAAGCCTATTTATTGAGCCTATTTAATAAGCCTATTTATTGAGCCTATTTAATAAGCCTATTTATTGAGCCTATTTAATAAGCCTATTTATTGAGCCTATTTAATAAGCCTATTTAATAAGTCTATTTAATACACATATTTAATAAGCCTATTTAATGAGCCTATTTAATAAGCCTATTTAATAAGCCTATTTAATACGCCTATTTATTGAGCCTATTTAATAAGTCTATTTAATAAGCCTATTTAATAAGCCTATTTAATAAGTATTTAATGAGCCTATTTAATAAGTCTATTTAATAAGCATATTTAATAGGCCTATTTAATAAGTCTAAGTTGCTGAAATAAGCCTATTTAATAATCCTAATGTTGCTGAAATAAGCCTATTTAATAAGGCTATTTAATAAGCATAAGCTGCTGAAATAAGCCTATTTAATAAGCCTAAGTTGCTGAAATAAGCATATTTAATATGGCTATTTAATAAGCCTAAGTTGCTAAAATAAGCCTATTTAATGAGGCTATTTAATAAGCCTAAGTTGCTGAAATAAACCTGTTTAATAAGGCTATTTAATAAGCATAAGTTGCTGAAATAAGCCTGTTTAATAAGCATAAGTTGCTGAAATAAGCCTATTTAATAAGTCTATTTAATAAGTCTATTTAATAAGCCTATTTAATAAGTATTTAATGAGCCTATTTAATAAGCCTATTTATTGAGCCTATTTAATAAGCCTATTTATTGAGCCTATTTAATAAGCCTATTTATTGAGCCTATTTAATAAGCCTATTTATTGAGCCTATTTAATAAGCCTATTTATTGAGCCTATTTAAAAAGTCTATTTAATATGCATATTTAATAAGCCTATTTAATAAGCCTATTTAATAAGCCTATTTAATAAGCCTATTTAATACGCCTATTTATTGAGCCTATTTAATAAGTCTATTTAATAAGCCTATTTAATAAGCCTATTTAATAAGTATTTAATGAGCCTATTTAATAAGTATATTTAATAAGCCTATTTATTAGGGCTATTTAATAAGTCTAAGTTGCTGAAATAAGCCTATTTAATAATCCTAATGTTGCTGAAATAAGCCTATTTAATAAGGCTATTTAATAAGCATAAGCTGCTGAAATAAGCCTATTTAATAAGCCTAAGTTGCTGAAATAAGCATATTTAATATGGCTATTTAATAAGCCTAAGTTGCTAAAATAAGCCTATTTAATGAGGCTATTTAATACGTTTATTTAATAAGCCTATTTAATAAGCCTATTTAATATGCCTATTTAATAAACCTATTTAAGCCTAAGTTGCTGAATAATCCTATTTAATACGTCTAAGTTGCTGAAATAAGGCTATTTAATAAGCCTAAGTTGCTGAAACAAGCCTATTTAATAAGCCTAAGTTGCTGAAATAAGCCTATTTAATAAGCCTAAGTTGCTGTAATAAGGCTATTTAATAAGTCTAAGTTGCTGAAAAAAGCCTAATTAATAAGCCTAAGTTGCTAAAATAAGCCTATTTAATGAGGCTATTTAATAAGTCTATTTAATAAGCCTATTTAATAAGCCTATTTAATAAGCCTATTTAATAAGCCTATTTAATAAGCATATGTAATACGTCTATTTAATAAGTCTATTTAATAAGCCTATTTAATAAGTATATAATGAGCCTATTTAATAAGCCTATTTATTGAGCCTATTTAATAAGCCTAATTATTGAGACTATTTAATAAGCCTATTTATTGAGCCTATTTAATAAGCCTATTTAATGTGTCTATTTAATGAGCCTATTTAATACGCCTATTTAATACGCCTATTTAATAAGCCTATTTATTAAGCCTATTTAATGACCCTTTTTAATAAGCCCATTTAATAAGCCTATTTATTAAGCCTATTTAATAAGCCTATTTAATACGCCTATTTAATAAACCTATTTAATAAGTATTTAATGAGCCTGTTTAATAAGTCTATTTAATAAGCCTTTTTAATAAGCCTATTTAATAAGTCTATTTAATAAGCCTATTTAATAAGTCTATTTAATAAGTCTATTTAATAAGCCTATTTAATAAGTATTTAATGAGCCTATTTAATAAGTTTATTATTGAGCCTATTTAATAAGCCTATTTATTGAGCCTATTTAATAAGCCTATTTATTGAGCCTATTTAATGAGCCTATTAATTGAGCCTATTTAATAAGCCTATTTAATAAGTCTATTTAATACGCATATTTAATAAGCCTATTTAATAAGCCTATTTAATAAGCCTATTTAATACGCCTATTTATTGAGCCTATTTAATAAGTCTATTTAATAAGCCTATTTAATAAGCCTATTTAATAAGTATTTAATGAGCCTATTTAATAGGGATATTTAATAAGTCTAAGTTGCTGAAATAAGCCTATTTAATAATCCTAATGTTGCTGAAATAAGCCTATTTAATAAGGCTATTTAATAAGCATAAGCTGCTGAAATAAGCCTATTTAATAAGCCTAAGTTGCTGAAATAAGCATATTTAATATGGCTATTTAATAAGCCTAAGTTGCTAAAATAAGCCTATTTAATGAGGCTATTTAATAAGTTTATTTAATAAGCCTATTTAATAAGCCTATTTAATAAGCCTATTTAATAAGCCTATTTAAGCCTAAGTTGCTGAATAAGCCTATTTAATAAGTCTAAGTTGCTGAAATAAGGCTATTTAATAAGCCTATGTTGCTGAAATAAGCCTATTTAATAAGCCTAAGTTGCTGAAATAAGCCTATTTAATAAGCCTAAGTTGCTGAAATAAGCCTATTTAATAAGCCTAAGTTGCTGTAATAAGGCTATTTAATAAGTCTAAGTTGCTGAAAAAAGCCTAATTAATAAGCCTAAGTTGCTTAAATAAGCCTATTTAATGAGGCTATTTAATAAGTCTATTTAATAAGCCTATTTAATAAGCCTATTTAATAAGCCTATTTAATAAGCATATTTAATACGTCTATTTAATAAGTCTATTTAATAAGCCTATTTAATAAGTATATAATGAGCCTATTTAATGAGCCTATTTATTGAGCCTATTTAATAAGCCTATTTAATGAGTCTATTTAATAAGCCTATTTAATAAGCCTATTTAATACACCTATTTAATAAGCCTATTTATTAAGCCTATTTAATGAGCCTATTTAATAAGCCCATTTAATAAGCATATTTATTGAGCCTATTTAATAAGCCTATTTAATACGCCTATTTAATAAACCTATTTAATAAGTATTTAATGAGCCTGTTTAATAAGTCTATTTAATAAGCCTTTTTAATAAGCCTATTTAATAAGTCTATTTAATAAGCCTATTTAATAAGTCAATTTAATAAGTCTATTTAATAAGCCTATTTAATAAGTATTTAATGAGCCTATTTAATAAGCCTATTTATTGAGCCTATTTAATAAGCCTATTTATTGAGCCTATTTAATAAGCCTATTTATTGAGCCTATTTAATAAGCCTATTTATTGAGCCTATTTAATAAGCCTATTTAATAAGTCTATTTAATACGCATATTTAATAAGCCTATTTAATGAGCCTATTTAATACGCCTATTTAATAAGCATATTTAATACGTCTATTTAATAAGTCTATTTAATAAGCCTATTTAATAAGCCTATTTATTGAGCCTATTTAATGAGCCTATTTAATACACCTATTTAATAAACCTATTTAATAAGTATTTAATGAGCCTGTTTAATAAGTCTATTTAATAAGCCTTTTTAATAAGCCTATTTAATAAGTCTATTTAATAAGCCTATTTAATAAGTCTATTTAATAAGTCTATTTAATAAGCCTATTTAATAAGTATTTAATGAGCCTATTTAATAAGCCTATTTATTGAGCCTATTTAATAAGGCTATTTATTGAGCCTATTTAATAAGCCTATTTATTGAGCCTATTTAATAAGCCTATTTATTGAGCCTATTTAATAAGCCTATTTAATAAGTCTATTTAATACACACATTTAATAAGCCTATTTAATGAGCCTATTTAATAAGCCTATTTAATAAGCCTATTTAATACGCCTATTTATTGAGCCTATTTAATAAGTCTATTTAATAAGCCTATTTAATAAGCCTATTTAATAAGTATTTAATGAGCCTATTTAATAAGTCTATTTAATAAGCATATTTAATAGGCCTATTTAATAAGTCTAAGTTGCTGAAATAAGCCTATTTAATAATCCTAATGTTGCTGAAATAAGCCTATTTAATAAGGCTATTTAATAAGCATAAGCTGCTGAAATAAGCCTATTTAATAAGCCTAAGTTGCTGAAATAAGCATATTTAATATGGCTATTTAATAAGCCTAAGTTGCTAAAATAAGCCTATTTAATGAGGCTATTTAATAAGTTTATTTAATAAGCCTATTTAATAAGCCTATTTAAGCCTAAGTTGCTGAATAAGCCTATTTAATAAGTCTAAGTTGCTGAAATAAGGCTATTTAATGAGGCTATTTAATAAGTCTATTTAATGAGCCTATTTAATAAGCCTATTTAATAAGCCTATTTAATAAGTCTAATTAATAAATCTATTTAATAAGCCTATTTAATACGTATTTAATGAGCCTATTTAATCAGTCTATTTAATAAGCCTATTTAATAGGCCTATTTAATAAGTCTAAGTTGCTGAAATAAGCCTATTTAATAAGCCTAAGTTGCTGAATAAGCCTATTTCATAAGCCTAAGTTGCTGAAATAAGTATTTTTAATAAGTCTAAGTTGCTGAAATAAGCCTATTTAATAAGCCTAAGTTGCTGAAATAAGCCTATTTAATAAGGCTATTTAATAAGCCTAAGTTGCTGAATAAGCCTATTTAATAAGCCTAAGTTTCTGAAATAAGCCTATTTAATAAGCCTAAGTTGCTGAAATAAGCCTATTTAATAAGCTTAAGTTGCTGTAATAAGGCTATTTAATAAGTCTAAGTTGCTGAAAAAAGCCTAATTAATAAGCCTACGTTGCTAAAATAAGCCTATTTAATAAGCCTAAGTTTCTGAACTAAGCCTATTTAAAAAGGTATATTTAATAAGTCTAAGTTGCTGAAATAAACCTATTTAAAAATGCTATTTAATAAGCCTGTTTTTTAATAAGCCTGTTTTATAAGGCTATTTAATAAGCATACGTTGCTGAAATAAGCCTATTTAATAAGCCTAAGTTGCTGAATAAGCCTATTTCATAAGCCTAAGTTGCTGAAATAAGCCTTTTTAATATGTCTAAGTTGCTGAAATAAGCCTATTTAATAAGCCTAAGTTGCTGAAATAAGCCTATTTAATAAGGCTATTTTATAAGCCTAAGTTGCTGAATAAGCCTATTTAATAAGTCTAAGTTGCTGAAATAAGGCTATTTAATGAGCCTAAGTTGCTGAAATAAGCCTATTTAATAAGCCTACGTTGGTGAACTAAACCTATATAAAAAGGTATATTTAATAAATCTAAGTTGCTGAAAAAAACCTATTTAAAAATGCTATTTAATAAGCCTAAATTGCTAGAAATAAACCTGTTTAATAAGGCTATTTAATAAGCATAAGTTGCTGAAATAAGCCTATTTAATAAGCCTAAGTTGCTGAAATAAGCCTATTTAATAAGGCTATTTAATAAGTCTAAGTTGCAGAAATAAACCTATTTAATAATGCTATTTAATACGCCTAATTTGCTTAAATAAGCATATTTAATAAGCCTAAGTTGCTAAAATAAGCCTATTTAATAGGCCTATCTAATAAGTCTAAGTTGCACAAATAAGCATATTTCATAAGCATATTTAATGAGCCTAAGTTGCTGAAATGTCTATTTAATAAGTCGATTTAATAAGTCTAAGTTGCTAAAATAAGACTATTTAATAAGGCTATTTAATAAGCCTAAGTTGCTGAAATAAGCCTATTTAATAAGGCTATTTAATGAGCCTAAGTTCCTGAAAAAAGCCTATTTAATAAGGCTATTTAATGAGCCTAAGTTGCTGAAATAAGCCTATTTAATAAGCCTAAGTTTCTGAACTAAGCCTATTTAAAAATGCTATTTAAGAAGCCTAAGTTGGTGAAATAAACCTGTTTAATAAGCCTATTTAATAGGCATAAGTTGCTGAAATAAGCCTATTTAATAAGCATAAGTTGCTGAAATAAGCCTATTTAATAAGTCTATTTAATAAGTCTATTTAATAAGCCTATTTAATAAGTATTTAATGAGCCTATTTAATAAGCCTATTTATTGAGCCTATTTAATAAGCCTATTTATTGAGCCTATTTAATAAGCCTATTTATTGAGCCTATTTAATAAGCCTATTTATTGAGCCTATTTAATAAGCCTATTTAATAAGTCTATTTAATATGCATATTTAATAAGCCTATTTAATAAGCCTATTTAATAAGCCTATTTAATAAGCCTATTTAATACGCCTATTTATTGAGCCTATTTAATAAGTCTATTTAATAAGCCTATTTAATAAGCCTATTTAATAAGTATTTAATGAGCCTATTTAATAAGTATATTTAATAAGCCTATTTAATAGGGCTATTTAATAAGTCTAAGTTGCTGAAATAAGCCTATTTAATAATCCTAATGTTGCTGAAATAAGCCTATTTAATACGGCTATTTAATAAGCATAAGCTGCTGAAATAAGCCTATTTAATAAGCCTAAGTTGCTGAAATAAGCATATTTAATATGGCTATTTAATAAGCCTAAGTTGCTAAAATAAGCCTATTTAATGAGGCTATTTAATAAGCCTATTTAAGCCTAAGTTGCTGAATAAGCCTATTTAATAAGTCTAAGATGCTGAAATAAGGCTATTTAATGAGGCTATTTAATAAGTCTATTTAATGAGCCTATTTAATAAGCCTATTTAATAAGTCTATTTAATAAGTCTAATTAATAAATCTATTTAATAAGCCTATTTAATATGTATTTAATGAGCCTATTTAATCAGTCTATTTAATAAGCCTATTTAATAGGCCTATTTAATAAGTCTAAGTTGCTGAAATAAGCCTATTTAATAAGCCTAAGTTGCTGAATAAGCCTATTTCATAAGCCTAAGTTGCTGAAATAAGTATTTTTAATAAGTCTAAGTTGCTGAAATAAGCCTATTTAATAAGCCTAAGTTGCTGAAATAAGCCTATTTAATAAGGCTATTTAATAAGCCTAAGTTGCTGAATAAGCCTATTTCATAAGCCTAAGTTGCTGAAATAAGCCTTTTTAATATGTCTAAGTTGCTGAAATAAGCCTATTTAATAAGCCTAAGTTGCTGAAATAAGCCTATTTAATAAGGCTATTTAATAAGCCTAAGTTGCTGAATAAGCCTATTTAATAAGTCTAAGTTGCTGAAATAAGGCTATTTAATGAGCCTAAGTTGCTGAAATAAGCCTATTTAATAAGCCTACGTTGGTGAACTAAACCTATATAAAAAGGTATATTTAATAAATCTAAGTTGCTGAAAAAAACCTATTTAAAAATGCTATTTAATAAGCCTAAATTGCTAGAAATAAACCTGTTTAATAAGGCTATTTAATAAGCATAAGTTGCTGAAATAAGCCTATTTAATAAGCCTAAGTTGCTGAAATAAGCCTATTTAATAAGGCTATTTAATAACTCTAAGTTGCGGAAATAAATCCATTTAATAATGCTATTTAATACGCCTAATTTGCTTAAATAAGCATATTTAATAAGCCTAAGTTGCTAAAATAAGCCTATTTAATAGGCCTATCTAATAAGTCTAAGTTTGCGTAAATAAGCATATTTCATAAGCATATTTAATGAGCCTAAGTTGCTGAAATGTCTATTTAATAAGTCGATTTAATAAGTCTAAGTTGCTAAAATAAGACTATTTAATAAGGCTATTTAATAAGCCTAAGTTGCTGAAATAAGCCTATTTAATAAGGCTATTTAATGAGCCTAAGTTCCTGAAAAAAGCCTATTTAATAAGGCTATTTAATGAGCCTAAGTTGCTGAAATAAGCCTATTTAATAAGCCTAAGTTTCTGAACTAAGCCTATTTAAAAATACTATTTAAGAAGCCTAAGTTGGTGAAATAAACCTGTTTAATAAGCCTATTTAATAGGCATAAGTTGCTGAAATAAGCCTATTTAATAAGCATAAGTTGCTGAAATAAGCCTATTTAATAAGTCTATTTAATAAGTCTATTTAATAAGCCTATTTAATAAGTATTTAATGAGCCTATTTAATAAGCCTATTTATTGAGCCTATTTAATAAGCCTATTTATTGAGCCTATTTAATAAGCCTATTTATTGAGCCTATTTAATAAGCCTATTTATTGAGCCTATTTAATAAGCCTATTTAATAAGTCTATTTAATATGCATATTTAATAAGCCTATTTAATAAGCCTATTTAATAAGCCTATTTAATAAGCCTATTTAATACGCCTATTTATTGAGCCTATTTAATAAGTCTATTTAATAAGCCTATTTAATAAGCCTATTTAATAAGTATTTAATGAGCCTATTTAATAAGTATATTTAATAAGCCTATTTAATAGGGCTATTTAATAAGTCTAAGTTGCTGAAATAAGCCTATTTAATAATCCTAATGTTGCTGAAATAAGCCTATTTAATAAGGCTATTTAATAAGCATAAGCTGCTGAAATAAGCCTATTTAATAAGCCTAAGTTGCTGAAATAAGCATATTTAATATGGCTATTTAATAAGCCTAAGTTGCTAAAATAAGCCTATTTAATGAGGCTATTTAATAAGCCTATTTAAGCCTAAGTTGCTGAATAAGCCTATTTAATAAGTCTAAGTTGCTGAAATAAGGCTATTTAATGAGGCTATTTAATAAGTCTATTTAATGAGCCTATTTAATAAGCCTATTTAATAAGCCTATTTAATAAGTCTAATTAATAAATCTATTTAATAAGCCTATTTAATATGTATTTAATGAGCCTATTTAATCAGTCTATTTAATAAGCCTATTTAATAGGCCTATTTAATAAGTCTAAGTTGCTGAAATAAGCCTATTTAATAAGCCTAAGTTGCTGAATAAGCCTATTTCATAAGCCTAAGTTGCTGAAATAAGTATTTTTAATAAGTCTAAGTTGCTGAAATAAGCCTATTTAATAAGCCTAAGTTGCTGAAATAAGCCTATTTAATAAGGCTATTTAATAAGCCTAAGTTGCTGAATAAGCCTATTTCATAAGCCTAAGTTGCTGAAATAAGCCTTTTTAATATGTCTAAGTTGCTGAAATAAGCCTATTTAATAAGCCTAAGTTGCTGAAATAAGCCTATTTAATAAGGCTATTTAATAAGCCTTAGTTGCTGAATAAGCCTATTTAATAAGTCTAAGTTGCTGAAATAAGGCTATTTAATGAGCCTAAGTTGCTGAAATAAGCCTATTTAATAAGCCTACGTTGGTGAACTAAACCTATATAAAAAGGTATATTTAATAAATCTAAGTTGCTGAAAAAAACCTATTTAAAAATGCTATTTAATAAGCCTAAATTGCTAGAAATAAACCTGTTTAATAAGGCTATTTAATAAGCATAAGTTGCTGAAATAAGCCTATTTAATAAGCCTAAGTTGCTGAAATAAGCCTATTTAATAAGGCTATTTAATAAGTCTAAGTTGCAGAAATAAACCCATTTAATAATGCTATTTAATACGCCTAATTTGCTTAAATAAGCATATTTAATAAGCCTAAGTTGCTAAAATAAGCCTATTTAATAGGCCTATCTAATAAGTCTAAGTTTGCGTAAATAAGCATATTTCATAAGCATATTTAATGAGCCTAAGTTGCTGAAATGTCTATTTAATAAGTCGATTTAATAAGTCTAAGTTGCTAAAATAAGACTATTTAATAAGGCTATTTAATAAGCCTAAGTTGCTGAAATAAGCCTATTTAATAAGGCTATTTAATGAGCCTAAGTTCCTGAAAAAAGCCTATTTAATAAGGCTATTTAATGAGCCTAAGTTGCTGAAATAAGCCTATTTAATAAGCCTAAGTTTCTGAACTAAGCCTATTTAAAAATGCTATTTAAGAAGCCTAAGTTGGTGAAATAAACCTGTTTAATAAGCCTATTTAATAGGCATAAGTTGCTGAAATAAGCCTATTTAATAAGCATAAGTTGCTGAAATAAGCCTATTTAATAAGTCTATTTAATAAGTCTATTTAATAAGCCTATTTAATAAGTATTTAATGAGCCTATTTAATAAGCCTATTTATTGAGCCTATTTAATAAGCCTATTTATTGAGCCTATTTAATAAGCCTATTTATTGAGCCTATTTAATAAGCCTATTTATTGAGCCTATTTAATAAGCCTATTTAATAAGTCTATTTAATATGCATATTTACTAAGCCTATTTAATAAGCCTATTTAATAAGCCTATTTAATAAGCCTATTTAATACGCCTATTTATTGAGTCTATTTAATAAGTCTATTTAATAAGCCTATTTAATAAGCCTATTTAATAAGTATTTAATGAGCCTATTTAATAAGTATATTTAATAAGCCTATTTAATAGGGCTATTTAATAAGTCTAAGTTGCTGAAATAAGCCTATTTAATAATCCTAATGTTGCTGAAATAAGCCTATTTAATAAGGCTATTTAATAAGCATAAGCTGCTGAAATAAGCCTATTTAATAAGCCTAAGTTGCTGAAATAAGCATATTTAATATGGCTATTTAATAAGCCTAAGTTGCTAAAATAAGCCTATTTAATGAGGCTATTTAATAAGCCTATTTAAGCCTAAGTTGCTGAATAAGCCTATTTAATAAGTATAAGTTGCTGAAATAAGGCTATTTAATGAGGCTATTTAATAAGTCTATTTAATGAGCCTATTTAATAAGCCTATTTAATAAGCCTATTTAATAAGTCTAATTAATAAATCTATTTAATAAGCCTATTTAATATGTATTTAATGAGCCTATTTAATCAGTCTATTTAATAAGCCTATTTAATAGGCCTATTTAATAAGTCTAAGTTGCTGAAATAAGCCTATTTAATAAGCCTAAGTTGCTGAATAAGCCTATTTCATAAGCCTAAGTTGCTGAAATAAGTATTTTTAATAAGTCTAAGTTGCTGAAATAAGCATATTTAATAAGCCTAAGTTGCTGAAATAAGCCAATTTAATAAGGCTATTTAATAAGCCTAAGTTGCTGAATAAGCCTATTTAATAAGCCTAAGTTTCTGAAATAAGCCTATTTAATAAGCTTAAGTTGCTGAAATAAGCCTATTTGATAAGCTTAAGTTGCTGTAATAAGGCTATTATAATAAGTCTAAGTTGCTGAAAAAAGCCTAATTAATAAGCCTACGTTGCTAAAATAAGCCTATTTAATAAGCCTAAGTTTCTGAACTAAGCCTATTTAAAAAGGTATATTTAATAAGTCTAAGTTGCTGAAATAAACCTATTTAAAAATGCTATTTAATAAGCCTGTTTTTTAATAAGCCTGTTTTATAAGGCTATTTAATAAGCATACGTTGCTGAAATAAGCCTATTTAATAAGCCTAAGTTGCTGAATAAGCCTATTTCATAAGCCTAAGTTGCTGAAATAAGCCTTTTTAATATGTCTAAGTTGCTGAAATAAGCCTATTTAATAATCCTAATGTTATATTCTTAGTTTTTTCGGTAAAGTCACGTTGAAGAGAAACAACAAAATAACAAAATATATATAAAACAATAAAAAATTCTCACGACGTTTCGACCATAACTCAAACGGTCATCATCAGGTGTGTCGGTTTGCATAAATTTATTTTGAAAACGGCATATTTATTTACATATATAAAAATAACGTTTGCGTCACGCGCAACGATGGCAGTTTGCCAGGACTAGTCCATCTATTTTTTGAAAAGAGGAGGGGGGAGACGAAATTTGTTTTTATGTATGCTGTCTGAAAGGCACTGTAAGCGTGAACAATCAATCAAGAACTGAAATGATTTATCAAATCTTTCCAATGATTGCTAAGATAGAATCCATCTTCTCGGTTGAAATTGTCTGTGTTTGTATATGTGGATAGCCTCATGAACGAATCTCTCATGGAAGCCAGATGGCTTACAAAGAACCTCCGTCTTGGAAAAGTCAATGGCATGTGAGCCTACTGAATTAGAACAATGATCTGCTACGGCCGAGGTGTTGGTCCTACCGTGTTTAAGGTCTGCTTTATGTTCACGAATGCGGTCCGAGATATGGCGTTTGGTTTCTCCAATGTAACTACTACCACAGAGGCAACTTAGTTTGTAGACACCAGGGTATTGTATGTCCGGAATCACATCTTTTACAGACGGAACCAGATCACGGATTTTATGTAATGTGTTGAAACGGACCTGGATCTTGTGTTTATTCAAGATTTTGGAGATCTTTTTTGTGATCCCAGCAATGTAGGGTAAAGTGATGGTTTTGAAAGGCTCCTCAAGAGGGTTCTTCTTCATGGTTTGAGTGATAGCTTTGCGGATTGTATAGTCGGAGTAACCATTAGCCCTAAGAGCTTGGTGTACGTGCTTGAGTTCACTGCTTATGTGTTCCTGGTCGGATATGCATTGGGCTCTATGATACAGAGTCTTGATGAGAGAATTCTTCTGTGATGGATGGTGGTGGGAATCCGGTTTCAGATAAGCATCCGTATGGGTAGCTTTCCTGTAGACAGAGTGGCTCATTGAACCATCAGGTCTCTTTTTAATTAGGACATCCAAAAAAGGTATCTTGCCATCTATTTCGACTTCCATGGTAAATCTGATGGCTGGGTGTATGGAATTGATGTGGTCGAAGAATTTGTCTAGAGCAGGCCGGCCATGTGGCCAGATGACAAAAGTGTCATCCACGTACCTCTTCCATAAGGTTGGGCGCAGAGTGGCAGTCTGGATGGCGTCAGTCTCAAATTTCTCCATGAAAATGTTAGCTATAACTGGAGAAAGGGGGGAGCCCATTGGGGTGCCCTCAGTTTGTTTGTAGAAAGTTCCATTCCAAGTGAAGTATGTATTGGTTAAACAGTGTCTCACCAGGGGGGGTACCTCAGTGTTTAGTCCTTGATGAACCAAGTCTTCAATGATTGCAATGGTGTCAGGTACAGGAACCTTGGTGAATAAGGAAACTACAAGGTTCCTGTACCTGACACCATTGCAATCATTGAAGACTTGGTTCATCAAGGACTAAACACTGAGGTACCCCCCCTGGTGAGACACTGTTTAACCAATACATACTTCACTTGGAATGGAACTTTCTACAAACAAACTGAGGGCACCCCAATGGGCTCCCCCCTTTCTCCAGTTATAGCTAACATTTTCATGGAGAAATTTGAGACTGACGCCATCCAGACTGCCACTCTGCGCCCAACCTTATGGAAGAGGTACGTGGATGACACTTTTGTCATCTGGCCACATGGCCGGCCTGCTCTAGACAAATTCTTCGACCACATCAATTCCATACACCCAGCCATCAGATTTACCATGGAAGTCGAAATAGATGGCAAGATACCTTTTTTGGATGTCCTAATTAAAAAGAGACCTGATGGTTCAATGAGCCACTCTGTCTACAGGAAAGCTACCCATACGGATGCTTATCTGAAACCGGATTCCCACCACCATCCATCACAGAAGAATTCTCTCATCAAGACTCTGTATCATAGAGCCCAATGCATATCCGACCAGGAACACATAAGCAGTGAACTCAAGCACGTACACCAAGCTCTTAGGGCTAATGGTTACTCCGACTATACAATCCGCAAAGCTATCACTCAAACCATGAAGAAGAACCCTCTTGAGGAGCCTTTCAAAACCATCACTTTACCCTACATTGCTGGGATCACAAAAAAGATCTCCAAAATCTTGAATAAACACAAGATCCAGGTCCGTTTCAACACATTACATAAAATCCGTGATCTGGTTCCGTCTGTAAAAGATGTGATTCCGGACATACAATACCCTGGTGTCTACAAACTAAGTTGCCTCTGTGGTAGTAGTTACATTGGAGAAACCAAACGCCATATCTCGGACCGCATTCGTGAACATAAAGCAGACCTTAAACACGGTAGGACCAACACCTCGGCCGTAGCAGATCATTGTTCTAATTCAGTAGGCTCACATGCCATTGACTTTTCCAAGACGGAGGTTCTTTGTAAGCCATCTGGCTTCCATGAGAGATTCGTTCATGAGGCTATCCACATATACAAACACAGAGACAATTTCAACCGAGAAGATGGATTCTATCTTAGCAATCATTGGAAAGATTTGATAAATCATTTCAGTTCTTGATTGATTATTCACGCTTACAGTGCCTTTCAGACAGCATACATAAAAACAAATTTCGTCTCCCCCCTCCTCTTTTCAAAAAATAGATGGACTAGTCCTGGCAAACTGCCATCGTTGCGCGTGACGCAAACGTTATTTTTATATATATAAATAAATATGCCGTTTTCAAAATAAATTTATGCAAACCGACACACCTGATGATGACCGTTTGAGTTATGGTCGAAACGTCGTGAGAATTTTTTATTGTTTTATATATATTTTGTTATTTTGTTGTTTCTCTTCAACGTGACTTTACCGAAAAAACTAAGAATATGAATTACTGCAGTCACGAAAGCTTTAAATCAAAATTTAATCGCCTCTACGGGGAGGGTTTTCACATAACTTTAAGATCTTTCAACAAACTCCGGGATAAGAAAGCTCAGCTGATCGAGTCTCTCACCTTCCTGAAGAGATGCCGCGACTCTGGGGTAATACCAATCGCATTTACACTCACCTCTGCTACTGTAACTTCTTCTAATGCGAAACGAATTCTTTTCAAAACTAGCTTAGCTCTTATCTCAGAAAAAATCAGACTTATACGCACAGAACTAGATCAGTTAGACAAGACACTCTACAAATCACACTTATCATTGACGGCAATAATGTCCACATCGGATTGGGAACATGTAGACAATATGACTGCCTCTTCAGCTGCTACTATGTCGACCAAATGTAAGGAAAACCTGATTTCCAAATTTAACCTCCTCTTAAACAAAAGACCGGACCCACACACCAAAAAGTTAGACGTTAATAAAGTCGTAATTAATCGCAGTAACAGTTCTATTTCCGATGGTCTGAAATCCGTTTTAGCTAAAGGTCTAAACTTTGCAGTCACACCTAAACACATACCAGTTAATGATATAATTGCCCAAGTAGACGTTGCTCTCAGGGGCCTGGGTCACATCGCTGCAGACGTAGCAAGATCTGAAATCGCTGCAACCCTCAAAAACGCTAAGATGCCAGCTAGCAACCTCAGCAAAGATGAGCGTTTTGAATTATATAAATTAAAAAAGAGGAATGATATTGTAGTTCTCTCAGCTGACAAAGGCAATGCTACTGTTATCATGGATAAAATAGAATACAACAACAAAATTAAAGAATTACTCGACGATGGTAGTTATACAAAAATAAAAAGAGATCCCACCAACAGCCTCGTCACACAAACCAACAAAATAATTTCTGATTCAACCGCATTAATTGATCAATCTAAACAGTTTTCGTTGAAACCTTCTGCTGCCAGGCCACCAAGATTATACGGCTTACCAAAAATACATAAAGTTGATACACCTCTTCGTCCCATAGTCTCTACTATCAGCTCCCCCACCTACAAACTAGCTCGTTTTTTGTCTGAAATCCTGCGTCCTTTCACTGGAAAGACCACCTCTGCGGTACAAAATTCTACTCACCTGGTATCAACAATCAAGGGTATTTCCCTGTCCCCAGACGACCTGCTTGTCAGTTTTGATGTAGTTTCCTTATTCACCAAGGTTCCTGTACCTGACACCATTGCAATCATTGAAGACTTGGTTCATCAAGGACTAAACACTGAGGTACCCCCCCTGGTGAGACACTGTTTAACCAATACATACTTCACTTGGAATGGAACTTTCTACAAACAAACTGAGGGCACCCCAATGGGCTCCCCCCTTTCTCCAGTTATAGCTAACATTTTCATGGAGAAATTTGAGACTGACGCCATCCAGACTGCCACTCTGCGCCCAACCTTATGGAAGAGGTACGTGGATGACACTTTTGTCATCTGGCCACATGGCCGGCCTGCTCTAGACAAATTCTTCGACCACATCAATTCCATACACCCAGCCATCAGATTTACCATGGAAGTCGAAATAGATGGCAAGATACCTTTTTTGGATGTCCTAATTAAAAAGAGACCTGATGGTTCAATGAGCCACTCTGTCTACAGGAAAGCTACCCATACGGATGCTTATCTGAAACCGGATTCCCACCACCATCCATCACAGAAGAATTCTCTCATCAAGACTCTGTATCATAGAGCCCAATGCATATCCGACCAGGAACACATAAGCAGTGAACTCAAGCACGTACACCAAGCTCTTAGGGCTAATGGTTACTCCGACTATACAATCCGCAAAGCTATCACTCAAACCATGAAGAAGAACCCTCTTGAGGAGCCTTTCAAAACCATCACTTTACCCTACATTGCTGGGATAACAAAAAAGATCTCCAAAATCTTGAATAAACACAAGATCCAGGTCCGTTTCAACACATTACATAAAATCCGTGATCTGGTTCCGTCTGTAAAAGATGTGATTCCGGACATACAATACCCTGGTGTCTACAAACTAAGTTGCCTCTGTGGTAGTAGTTACATTGGAGAAACCAAACGCCATATCTCGGACCGCATTCGTGAACATAAAGCAGACCTTAAACACGGTAGGACCAACACCTCGGCCGTAGCAGATCATTGTTCTAATTCAGTAGGCTCACATGCCATTGACTTTTCCAAGACGGAGGTTCTTTGTAAGCCATCTGGCTTCCATGAGAGATTCGTTCATGAGGCTATCCACATATACAAACACAGAGACAATTTCAACCGAGAAGATGGATTCTATCTTAGCAATCATTGGAAAGATTTGATAAATCATTTCAGTTCTTGATTGATTATTCACGCTTACAGTGCCTTTCAGACAGCATACATAAAAACAAATTTCGTCTCCCCCCTCCTCTTTTCAAAAAATAGATGGACTAGTCCTGGCAAACTGCCATCGTTGCGCGTGACGCAAACGTTATTTTTATATATATAAATAAATATGCCGTTTTCAAAATAAATTTATGCAAACCGACACACCTGATGATGACCGTTTGAGTTATGGTCGAAACGTCGTGAGAATTTTTTATTGTTTTATATATATTTTGTTATTTTGTTGTTTCTCTTCAACGTGACTTTACCGAAAAAACTAAGAATATGAATTACTGCAGTCACGAAAGCTTTAAATCAAAATTTAATCGCCTCTACGGGGAGGGTTTTCACATAACTTTAAGATCTTTCAACAAACTCCGGGATAAGAAAGCTCAGCTGATCGAGTCTCTCACCTTCCTGAAGAGATGCCGCGACTCTGGGGTAATACCAATCGCATTTACACTCACCTCTGCTACTGTAACTTCTTCTAATGCGAAACGAATTCTTTTCAAAACTAGCTTAGCTCTTATCTCAGAAAAAATCAGACTTATACGCACAGAACTAGATCAGTTAGACAAGACACTCTACAAATCACACTTATCATTGACGGCAATAATGTCCACATCGGATTGGGAACATGTAGACAATATGACTGCCTCTTCAGCTGCTACTATGTCGACCAAATGTAAGGAAAACCTGATTTCCAAATTTAACCTCCTCTTAAACAAAAGACCGGACCCACACACCAAAAAGTTAGACGTTAATAAAGTCGTAATTAATCGCAGTAACAGTTCTATTTCCGATGGTCTGAAATCCGTTTTAGCTAAAGGTCTAAACTTTGCAGTCACACCTAAACACATACCAGTTAATGATATAATTGCCCAAGTAGACGTTGCTCTCAGGGGCCTGGGTCACATCGCTGCAGACGTAGCAAGATCTGAAATCGCTGCAACCCTCAAAACGCTAAGATGCCAGCTAGCAACCTCAGCAAAGATGAGCGTTTTGAATTATATAAATTAAAAAAGAGGAATGATATTGTAGTTCTCTCAGCTGACAAAGGCAATGCTACTGTTATCATGGATAAAATAGAATACAACAACAAAATTAAAGAATTACTCGACGATGGTAGTTATACAAAAATAAAAAGAGATCCCACCAACAGCCTCGTCACACAAACCAACAAAATAATTTCTGATTCAACCGCATTAATTGATCAATCTAAACAGTTTTCGTTGAAACCTTCTGCTGCCAGGCCACCAAGATTATACGGCTTACCAAAAATACATAAAGTTGATACACCTCTTCGTCCCATAGTCTCTACTATCAGCTCCCCCACCTACAAACTAGCTCGTTTTTTGTCTGAAATCCTGCGTCCTTTCACTGGAAAGACCACCTCTGCGGTACAAAATTCTACTCACCTGGTATCAACAATCAAGGGTATTTCCCTGTCCCCAGACGACCTGCTTGTCAGTTTTGATGTAGTTTCCTTATTCACCAAGGTTCCTGTACCTGACACCATTGCAATCATTGAAGACTTGGTTCATCAAGGACTAAACACTGAGGTACCCCCCCTGGTGAGACACTGTTTAACCAATACATACTTCACTTGGAATGGAACTTTCTACAAACAAACTGAGGGCACCCCAATGGGCTCCCCCCTTTCTCCAGTTATAGCTAACATTTTCATGGAGAAATTTGAGACTGACGCCATCCAGACTGCCACTCTGCGCCCAACCTTATGGAAGAGGTACGTGGATGACACTTTTGTCATCTGGCCACATGGCCGGCCTGCTCTAGACAAATTCTTCGACCACATCAATTCCATACACCCAGCCATCAGATTTACCATGGAAGTCGAAATAGATGGCAAGATACCTTTTTTGGATGTCCTAATTAAAAAGAGACCTGATGGTTCAATGAGCCACTCTGTCTACAGGAAAGCTACCCATACGGATGCTTATCTGAAACCGGATTCCCACCACCATCCATCACAGAAGAATTCTCTCATCAAGACTCTGTATCATAGAGCCCAATGCATATCCGACCAGGAACACATAAGCAGTGAACTCAAGCACGTACACCAAGCTCTTAGGGCTAATGGTTACTCCGACTATACAATCCGCAAAGCTATCACTCAAACCATGAAGAAGAACCCTCTTGAGGAGCCTTTCAAAACCATCACTTTACCCTACATTGCTGGGATAACAAAAAAGATCTCCAAAATCTTGAATAAACACAAGATCCAGGTCCGTTTCAACACATTACATAAAATCCGTGATCTGGTTCCGTCTGTAAAAGATGTGATTCCGGACATACAATACCCTGGTGTCTACAAACTAAGTTGCCTCTGTGGTAGTAGTTACATTGGAGAAACCAAACGCCATATCTCGGACCGCATTCGTGAACATAAAGCAGACCTTAAACACGGTAGGACCAACACCTCGGCCGTAGCAGATCATTGTTCTAATTCAGTAGGCTCACATGCCATTGACTTTTCCAAGACGGAGGTTCTTTGTAAGCCATCTGGCTTCCATGAGAGATTCGTTCATGAGGCTATCCACATATACAAACACAGAGACAATTTCAACCGAGAAGATGGATTCTATCTTAGCAATCATTGGAAAGATTTGATAAATCATTTCAGTTCTTGATTGATTATTCACGCTTACAGTGCCTTTCAGACAGCATACATAAAAACAAATTTCGTCTCCCCCCTCCTCTTTTCAAAAAATAGATGGACTAGTCCTGGCAAACTGCCATCGTTGCGCGTGACGCAAACGTTATTTTTATATATATAAATAAATATGCCGTTTTCAAAATAAATTTATGCAAACCGACACACCTGATGATGACCGTTTGAGTTATGGTCGAAACGTCGTGAGAATTTTTTATTGTTTTATATATATTTTGTTATTTTGTTGTTTCTCTTCAACGTGACTTTACCGAAAAAACTAAGAATATGAATTACTGCAGTCACGAAAGCTTTAAATCAAAATTTAATCGCCTCTACGGGGAGGGTTTTCACATAACTTTAAGATCTTTCAACAAACTCCGGGATAAGAAAGCTCAGCTGATCGAGTCTCTCACCTTCCTGAAGAGATGCCGCGACTCTGGGGTAATACCAATCGCATTTACACTCACCTCTGCTACTGTAACTTCTTCTAATGCGAAACGAATTCTTTTCAAAACTAGCTTAGCTCTTATCTCAGAAAAAATCAGACTTATACGCACAGAACTAGATCAGTTAGACAAGACACTCTACAAATCACACTTATCATTGACGGCAATAATGTCCACATCGGATTGGGAACATGTAGACAATATGACTGCCTCTTCAGCTGCTACTATGTCGACCAAATGTAAGGAAAACCTGATTTCCAAATTTAACCTCCTCTTAAACAAAAGACCGGACCCACACACCAAAAAGTTAGACGTTAATAAAGTCGTAATTAATCGCAGTAACAGTTCTATTTCCGATGGTCTGAAATCCGTTTTAGCTAAAGGTCTAAACTTTGCAGTCACACCTAAACACATACCAGTTAATGATATAATTGCCCAAGTAGACGTTGCTCTCAGGGGCCTGGGTCACATCGCTGCAGACGTAGCAAGATCTGAAATCGCTGCAACCCTCAAAAACGCTAAGATGCCAGCTAGCAACCTCAGCAAAGATGAGCGTTTTGAATTATATAAATTAAAAAAGAGGAATGATATTGTAGTTCTCTCAGCTGACAAAGGCAATGCTACTGTTATCATGGATAAAATAGAATACAACAACAAAATTAAAGAATTACTCGACGATGGTAGTTATACAAAAATAAAAAGAGATCCCACCAACAGCCTCGTCACACAAACCAACAAAATAATTTCTGATTCAACCGCATTAATTGATCAATCTAAACAGTTTTCGTTGAAACCTTCTGCTGCCAGGCCACCAAGATTATACGGCTTACCAAAAATACATAAAGTTGATACACCTCTTCGTCCCATAGTCTCTACTATCAGCTCCCCCACCTACAAACTAGCTCGTTTTTTGTCTGAAATCCTGCGTCCTTTCACTGGAAAGACCACCTCTGCGGTACAAAATTCTACTCACCTGGTATCAACAATCAAGGGTATTTCCCTGTCCCCAGACGACCTGCTTGTCAGTTTTGATGTAGTTTCCTTATTCACCAAGGTTCCTGTACCTGACACCATTGCAATCATTGAAGACTTGGTTCATCAAGGACTAAACACTGAGGTACCCCCCCTGGTGAGACACTGTTTAACCAATACATACTTCACTTGGAATGGAACTTTCTACAAACAAACTGAGGGCACCCCAATGGGCTCCCCCCTTTCTCCAGTTATAGCTAACATTTTCATGGAGAAATTTGAGACTGACGCCATCCAGACTGCCACTCTGCGCCCAACCTTATGGAAGAGGTACGTGGATGACACTTTTGTCATCTGGCCACATGGCCGGCCTGCTCTAGACAAATTCTTCGACCACATCAATTCCATACACCCAGCCATCAGATTTACCATGGAAGTCGAAATAGATGGCAAGATACCTTTTTTGGATGTCCTAATTAAAAAGAGACCTGATGGTTCAATGAGCCACTCTGTCTACAGGAAAGCTACCCATACGGATGCTTATCTGAAACCGGATTCCCACCACCATCCATCACAGAAGAATTCTCTCATCAAGACTCTGTATCATAGAGCCCAATGCATATCCGACCAGGAACACATAAGCAGTGAACTCAAGCACGTACACCAAGCTCTTAGGGCTAATGGTTACTCCGACTATACAATCCGCAAAGCTATCACTCAAACCATGAAGAAGAACCCTCTTGAGGAGCCTTTCAAAACCATCACTTTACCCTACATTGCTGGGATAACAAAAAAGATCTCCAAAATCTTGAATAAACACAAGATCCAGGTCCGTTTCAACACATTACATAAAATCCGTGATCTGGTTCCGTCTGTAAAAGATGTGATTCCGGACATACAATACCCTGGTGTCTACAAACTAAGTTGCCTCTGTGGTAGTAGTTACATTGGAGAAACCAAACGCCATATCTCGGACCGCATTCGTGAACATAAAGCAGACCTTAAACACGGTAGGACCAACACCTCGGCCGTAGCAGATCATTGTTCTAATTCAGTAGGCTCACATGCCATTGACTTTTCCAAGACGGAGGTTCTTTGTAAGCCATCTGGCTTCCATGAGAGATTCGTTCATGAGGCTATCCACATATACAAACACAGAGACAATTTCAACCGAGAAGATGGATTCTATCTTAGCAATCATTGGAAAGATTTGATAAATCATTTCAGTTCTTGATTGATTGTTCACGCTTACAGTGCCTTTCAGACAGCATACATAAAAACAAATTTCGTCTCCCCCCTCCTCTTTTCAAAAAATAGATGGACTAGTCCTGGCAAACTGCCATCGTTGCGCGTGACGCAAACGTTATTTTTATATATATAAATAAATATGCCGTTTTCAAAATAAATTTATGCAAACCGACACACCTGATGATGACCGTTTGAGTTATGGTCGAAACGTCGTGAGAATTTTTTATTGTTTTATATATATTTTGTTATTTTGTTGTTTCTCTTCAACGTGACTTTACCGAAAAAACTAAGAATATGAATTACTGCAGTCACGAAAGCTTTAAATCAAAATTTAATCGCCTCTACGGGGAGGGTTTTCACATAACTTTAAGATCTTTCAACAAACTCCGGGATAAGAAAGCTCAGCTGATCGAGTCTCTCACCTTCCTGAAGAGATGCCGCGACTCTGGGGTAATACCAATCGCATTTACACTCACCTCTGCTACTGTAACTTCTTCTAATGCGAAACGAATTCTTTTCAAAACTAGCTTAGCTCTTATCTCAGAAAAAATCAGACTTATACGCACAGAACTAGATCAGTTAGACAAGACACTCTACAAATCACACTTATCATTGACGGCAATAATGTCCACATCGGATTGGGAACATGTAGACAATATGACTGCCTCTTCAGCTGCTACTATGTCGACCAAATGTAAGGAAAACCTGATTTCCAAATTTAACCTCCTCTTAAACAAAAGACCGGACCCACACACCAAAAAGTTAGACGTTAATAAAGTCGTAATTAATCGCAGTAACAGTTCTATTTCCGATGGTCTGAAATCCGTTTTAGCTAAAGGTCTAAACTTTGCAGTCACACCTAAACACATACCAGTTAATGATATAATTGCCCAAGTAGACGTTGCTCTCAGGGGCCTGGGTCACATCGCTGCAGACGTAGCAAGATCTGAAATCGCTGCAACCCTCAAAAACGCTAAGATGCCAGCTAGCAACCTCAGCAAAGATGAGCGTTTTGAATTATATAAATTAAAAAAGAGGAATGATATTGTAGTTCTCTCAGCTGACAAAGGCAATGCTACTGTTATCATGGATAAAATAGAATACAACAACAAAATTAAAGAATTACTCGACGATGGTAGTTATACAAAAATAAAAAGAGATCCCACCAACAGCCTCGTCACACAAACCAACAAAATAATTTCTGATTCAACCGCATTAATTGATCAATCTAAACAGTTTTCGTTGAAACCTTCTGCTGCCAGGCCACCAAGATTATACGGCTTACCAAAAATACATAAAGTTGATACACCTCTTCGTCCCATAGTCTCTACTATCAGCTCCCCCACCTACAAACTAGCTCGTTTTTTGTCTGAAATCCTGCGTCCTTTCACTGGAAAGACCACCTCTGCGGTACAAAATTCTACTCACCTGGTATCAACAATCAAGGGTATTTCCCTGTCCCCAGACGACCTGCTTGTCAGTTTTGATGTAGTTTCCTTATTCACCAAGGTTCCTGTACCTGACACCATTGCAATCATTGAAGACTTGGTTCATCAAGGACTAAACACTGAGGTACCCCCCCTGGTGAGACACTGTTTAACCAATACATACTTCACTTGGAATGGAACTTTCTACAAACAAACTGAGGGCACCCCAATGGGCTCCCCCCTTTCTCCAGTTATAGCTAACATTTTCATGGAGAAATTTGAGACTGACGCCATCCAGACTGCCACTCTGCGCCCAACCTTATGGAAGAGGTACGTGGATGACACTTTTGTCATCTGGCCACATGGCCGGCCTGCTCTAGACAAATTCTTCGACCACATCAATTCCATACACCCAGCCATCAGATTTACCATGGAAGTCGAAATAGATGGCAAGATACCTTTTTTGGATGTCCTAATTAAAAAGAGACCTGATGGTTCAATGAGCCACTCTGTCTACAGGAAAGCTACCCATACGGATGCTTATCTGAAACCGGATTCCCACCACCATCCATCACAGAAGAATTCTCTCATCAAGACTCTGTATCATAGAGCCCAATGCATATCCGACCAGGAACACATAAGCAGTGAACTCAAGCACGTACACCAAGCTCTTAGGGCTAATGGTTACTCTGACTATACAATCCGCAAAGCTATCACTCAAACCATGAAGAAGAACCCTCTTGAGGAGCCTTTCAAAACCATCACTTTACCCTACATTGCTGGGATCACAAAAAAGATCTCCAAAATCTTGAATAAACACAAGATCCAGGTCCGTTTCAACACATTACATAAAATCCGTGATCTGGTTCCGTCTGTAAAAGATGTGATTCCGGACATACAATACCCTGGTGTCTACAAACTAAGTTGCCTCTGTGGTAGTAGTTACATTGGAGAAACCAAACGCCATATCTCGGACCGCATTCGTGAACATAAAGCAGACCTTAAACACGGTAGGACCAACACCTCGGCCGTAGCAGATCATTGTTCTAATTCAGTAGGCTCACATGCCATTGACTTTTCCAAGACGGAGGTTCTTTGTAAGCCATCTGGCTTCCATGAGAGATTCGTTCATGAGGCTATCCACATATACAAACACAGAGACAATTTCAACCGAGAAGATGGATTCTATCTTAGCAATCATTGGAAAGATTTGATAAATCATTTCAGTTCTTGATTGATTGTTCACGCTTACAGTGCCTTTCAGACAGCATACATAAAAACAAATTTCGTCTCCCCCCTCCTCTTTTCAAAAAATAGATGGACTAGTCCTGGCAAACTGCCATCGTTGCGCGTGACGCAAACGTTATTTTTATATATATAAATAAATATGCCGTTTTCAAAATAAATTTATGCAAACCGACACACCTGATGATGACCGTTTGAGTTATGGTCGAAACGTCGTGAGAATTTTTTATTGTTTTATATATATTTTGTTATTTTGTTGTTTCTCTTCAACGTGACTTTACCGAAAAAACTAAGAATATGAATTACTGCAGTCACGAAAGCTTTAAATCAAAATCCTAATGTTGCTGAAATAAGCCTATTTAATAAGGCTATTTAATAAGCATAAGCTGCTGAAATAAGCCTTTTTAATAAGCCTAAGTTGCTGAAATAAGCATATTTAATATGGCTATTTAATAAGCCTAAGTTGCTAAAATAAGCCTATTTAATGAGGCTATTTAATAAGCCTATTTAAGCCTAAGTTGCTGAATAAGCCTATTTAATAAGTCTAAGTTGCTGAAATAAGGCTATTTAATGAGGCTATTTAATAAGTCTGTTTAATGAGCCTATTTAATAAGCCTATTTAATAAGCCTATTTAATAAGTCTAATTAATAAATCTATTTAATAAGCCTATTTAATATGTATTTAATGAGCCTATTTAATCTAGTCTATTTAATAAGCCTATTTAATAGGCCTATTTAATAAGTCTAAGTTGCTGAAATAAGCCTATTTAATAAGCCTAAGTTGCTGAATAAGCCTATTTAATAAGCTTAAGTTGCTGTAATAAGGCTATTTAATAAGTCTAAGTTGCTGAAAAAAGCCTAATTAATAAGCCTACGTTGCTAAAATAAGCCTATTTAATAAGCCTAAGTTTCTGAACTAAGCCTATTTAAAAAGGTATATTTAATAAGTCTAACTTGCTGAAATAAACCTATTTAAAAATGCTATTTAATAAGCCTGTTTTTTAATAATCCTGTTTTATAAGGCTATTTAATAAGCATACGTTGCTGAAATAAGCCTATTTAATAAGCCTAAGTTGCTGAATAAGCCTATTTCATAAGCCTAAGTTGCTGAAATAAGCCTTTTTAATATGTCTAAGTTGCTGAAATAAGCCTATTTAATAAGCCTAAGTTGCTGAAATAAGCCTATTTAATAAGGCTATTTTATAAGCCTAAGTTGCTGAATAAGCCTATTTAATAAGCCTAAGTTGCTGAATAAGCCTATTTCATAAGCCTAAGTTGCTGAAATAAGTATTTTTAATAAGTCTAAGTTGCTGAATAAGCCTATTTAATAAGCCTAAGTTTCTGAAATAAGCCTATTTAATAAGCCTAAGTTGCTGAAATAAGCCTATTTAATAAGCTTAAGTTGCTGTAATAAGGCTATTTAATAAGTCTAAGTTGCTGAAAAAAGCCTAATTAATAAGCCTACGTTGCTAAAATAAGCCTATTTAATAAGCCTAAGTTTCTGAACTAAGCCTATTTAAAAAGGTATATTTAATAAGTCTAAGTTGCTGAAATAAACCTATTTAAAAATGCTATTTAATAAGCCTGTTTTTTAATAAGCCTGTTTTATAAGGCTATTTAATAAGCATACGTTGCTGAAATAAGCCTATTTAATAAGCCTAAGTTGCTGAATAAGCCTATTTCATAAGCCTAAGTTGCTGAAATAAGCCTTTTTAATATGTCTAAGTTGCTGAAATAAGCCTATTTAATAAGCCTAAGTTGCTGAAATAAGCCTATTTAATAAGGCTATTTTATAAGCCTAAGTTGCTGAATAAGCCTATTTAATAAGTCTAAGTTGCTGAAATAAGGCTATTTAATGAGCCTAAGTTGCTGAAATAAGCCTATTTAATAAGCCTACGTTGGTGAACTAAACCTATATAAAAAGGTATATTTAATAAGTCTAAGTTGCTGAAAAAAACCTATTTAAAAATGCTATTTAATAAGCCTAAATTGCTAGAAATAAACCTGTTTAATAAGGCTATTTAATAAGCATAAGTTGCTGAAATAAGCCTATTTAATAAGCCTAAGTTGCTGAAATAAGCCTATTTAATAAGGCTATTTAATAAGTCTAAGTTGCAGAAATAAACCTATTTAATAATGCTATTTAATACGCCTAATTTGCTTAAATAAGCATATTTAATAAGCCTAAGTTGCTAAAATAAGCCTATTTAATAGGCCTATCTAATAAGTCTAAGTTGCACAAATAAGCATATTTCATAAGCATATTTAATGTGCCTAAGTTGCTGAAATGTCTATTTAATAAGTCGATTTAATAAGTCTAAGTTGCTAAAATAAGACTATTTAATAAGGCTATTTAATAAGGCTAAGTTGCTGAAATAAGCCTATTTAATAAGGCTATTTAATGAGCCTAAGTTCCTGAAATAAACCTGTTTAATAAGGCTATTTAATAAGCATAAGTTGCTGAAATAAGCCTATTTAATAAGTCTATTTAATAAGTCTATTTAATAAGCCTATTTAATAAGTATTTAATGAGCCTATTTAATAAGCCTATTTATTGAGCCTATTTAATAAGCCTATTTATTGAGCCTATTTAATAAGCCTATTTATTGAGCCTATTTAATAAGCCTATTTATTGAGCCTATTTAATAAGCCTATTTATTGAGCCTATTTAATAAGCCTATTTATTGAGCCTATTTAATAAGCCTATTTAATAAGTCTATTTAATATGCATATTTAATAAGCCTATTTAATAAGCCTATTTAATAAGCCTATTTAATAAGCCTATTTAATACGCCTATTTATTGAGCCTATTTAATAAGTCTATTTAATAAGCCTATTTAATAAGCCTATTTAATAAGTATTTAATGAGCCTATTTAATAAGTATATTTAATAAGCCTATTTAATAGGGCTATTTAATAAGTCTAAGTTGCTGAAATAAGCCTATTTAATAATCCTAATGTTGCTGAAATAAGCCTATTTAATAAGGCTATTTAATAAGCATAAGCTGCTGAAATAAGCCTATTTAATAAGCCTAAGTTGCTGAAATAAGCATATTTAATATGGCTATTTAATAAGCCTAAGTTGCTAAAATAAGCCTATTTAATGAGGCTATTTAATACGTTTATTTAATAAGCCTATTTAATAAGCCTATTTAATAAGCCTATTTAATAAGCCTATTTAATAAGCCTATTTAAGCCTAAGTTGCTGAATAATCCTATTTAATACGTCTAAGTTGCTGAAATAAGGCTATTTAATAAGCCTAAGTTGCTGAAATAAGCCTATTTAATAAGCCTAAGTTGCTGAAATAAGCCTATTTAATAAGCCTAAGTTCCTGAAATAAGCCTATTTAATAAGCCTAAGTTGCTGTAATAAGGCTATTTAATAAGTCTAAGTTGCTGAAAAAAGCCTAATTAATAAGCCTAAGTTGCTAAAATAAGCCTATTTAATGAGGCTATTTAATAAGTCTATTTAATAAGCCTATTTAATAAGCCTATTTAATAAGCCTATTTAATACGCCTATTTAATAAGCATATTTAATACGTCTATTTAATAAGTCTATTTAATAAGCCTATTTAATAAGTATATAATGAGCCTATTTAATAAGCCTATTTATTAAGCCTATTTAATAAGCCTAATTATTGAGCCTATTTAATAAGCCTATTTATTGAGCCTATTTAATAAGCCTATTTAATGAGTCTATTTAATAAGCCTATTTAATACACCTATTTAATACGCCTATTTAATAAGCCTATTTATTAAGCCTATTTAATGACCCTTTTTAATAAGCCCATTTAATAAGCCTATTTATTGAGCCTATTTAATAAACCTATTTAATAAGTATTTAATGAGCCTGTTTAATAAGTCTATTTAATAAGCCTTTTTAATAAGCCTATTTAATAAGTCTATTTAATAAGCCTATTTAATAAGTCTATTTAATAAGTCTATTTAATAAGCCTATTTAATAAGTATTTAATGAGCCTATTTAATAAGTTTATTATTGAGCCTATTTAATAAGCCTATTTATTGAGCCTATTTAATAAGCCTATTTATTGAGCCTATTTAATAAGCCTATTAATTGAGCCTATTTAATAAGCCTATTTAATAAGTCTATTTAATACGCATATTTAATAAGCCTATTTAATAAGCCTATTTAATAAGCCTATTTAATATGCCTATTTATTGAGCCTATTTAACAAGTCTATTTAATAAGCCTATTTAATAAGCCTATTTAATAAGTATTTAATGAGCCTATTTAATAAGTCTATTTAATAAGCCTATTTAATAGGGCTATTTAATAAGTCTAAGTTGCTGAAATAAGCCTATTTAATAATCCTAATGTTGCTGAAATAAGCCTATTTAATAAGGCTATTTAATAAGCATAAGCTGCTGAAATAAGCCTATTTAATAAGCCTAAGTTGCTGAAATAAGCATATTTAATATGGCTATTTAATAAGCCTAAGTTGCTAAAATAAGCCTATTTAATGAGGCTATTTAATAAGTTTATTTAACAAGCCTATTTAATAAGCCTATTTAATAAGCCTATTTAATAAGCCTATTTAAGCCTAAGTTGCTGAATAAGCCTATTTAATAAGTCTAAGTTGCTGAAATAAGGCCATTTAATAAGCCTATGTTGCTGAAATAAGCCTATTTAATAAGCCTAAGTTGCTGAAATAAGCCTATTTAATAAGCCTATTTAATAGGCCTATTTAATAAGTCTAAGTTGCTGAAATAAGCCTATTTAATAAGCCTAAGTTTCTGAATGAGCCTATTTAATAAGCCTAAGTTGCTGAAATAAGCCTATTTAATAAGTCTAAGTTGCTGAAATAAGGCTATTTAATAAGCCTAAGTTGCTGAAATAAGCCTATTTAATAAGCCTAAGTTGCTGAAATAAGGCCATTTAATAAGCCTATGTTGCTGAAATAAGCCTATTTAATAAGCCTAAGTTGCTGAAATAAGCCTATTTAATAAGCCTAAGTTGCTGAAATAAGCCTATTTAATAAGCCTAAGTTGCTGTAATAAGGCTATTTAATAAGTCTAAGTTGCTGAAAAAAGCCTAATTAATAAGCCTAAGTTGCTAAAATAAGCCTATTTAATGAGGCTATTTAATAAGTCTATTTAATAAGCCTATTTAATAAGCCTATTTAATAAGCCTATTTAATAAGCATATTTAATACGTCTATTTAATAAGCCTATTTAATAAGTCTATTTAATAAGTCTATTTAATAAGCCTATTTAATAAGTATTTAATGAGCCTATTTAATAAGCCTATTTATTGAGCCTATTTAATAAGCCTATTTATTGAGCCTCTTTAATAAGCCTATTTATTGAGCCTATTTAATAAGCCTATTTATTGAGCCTATTTAATAAGCCTATTTAATAAGTCTATTTAATATGCATATTTAATAAGCCTATTTAATGAGCCTATTTAATAAGCCTATTTAATAAACCTATTTAATACGCCTATTTATTGAGCCTATTTAATAAGTCTATTTAATAAGCCTATTTAATAAGCCTATTTAATAAGTCTAAGTTGCTGAAATAAGCCTATTTAATAATCCTAATGTTGCTGAAATAAGCCTATTTAATAAGGCTATTTAATAAGCATAAGCTGCTGAAATAAGCCTATTTAATAAACCTAAGTTGCTGAAATAAGCATATTTAATATGGCTATTTAATAAGCCTAAGTTGCTAAAATAAGCCTATTTAATGAGCCTATTTAATAAGTCTATTTAATAAGCATATTTAATAGGCCTATTTAATAAGTCTAAGTTGCTGAAATAAGCCTATTTAATAATCCTAATGTTGCTGAAATAAGCCTATTTAATAAGGCTATTTAATAAGCATAAGCTGCTGAAATAAGCCTATTTAATAAGCCTAAGTTGCTGAAATAAGCATATTTAATATGGCTATTTAATAAGCCTAAGTTGCTAAAATAAGCCTATTTAATGAGGCTATTTAATGAGTTTATTTAATAAGCCTATTTAATAAGCCTATTTAATAAGCCTATTTAAGCCTAAGTTGCTGAATAAGCCTATTTAATAAGTCTAAGTTGCTGAAATAAGGCTATTTAATGAGGCTATTTAATAAGTCTATTTAATGAGACTATTTAATAAGCCTATTTAATAAGCCTATTTAATAAGTCTAATTAATAAATCTATTTAATAAGCCTATTTAATATGTATTTAATGAGCCTATTTAATCAGTCTATTTAATAAGCCTATTTAATAGGCCTATTTAATAAGTCTAAGTTGCTGAAATAAGCCTATTTAATAAGCCTAAGTTGCTGAATAAGCCTATTTCAAAAGCCTAAGTTGCTGAAATAAGTATTTTTAATAAGTCTAAGTTGCTGAAATAAGCCTATTTAATAAGCCTAAGTTGCTGAAATAAGCCTATTTAATAAGGCTATTTAATAAGCCTAAGTTGCTGAATAAGCCTATTTAATAAGCCTAAGTTTCTGAAATAAGCCTATTTAATAAGCCTAAGTTGCTGAAATAAGCCTATTTAATAAGCTTAAGTTGCTGTAATAAGGCTATTTAATAAGTCTAAATTGCTGAAAAAAGCCTAATTAATAAGCCTACGTTGCTAAAATAAGCCTATTTAATAAGCCTAAGTTTCTGAACTAAGCCTATTTAAAAAGGTATATTTAATAAGTCTAAGTTGCTGAAATAAACCTATTTAAAAATGCTATTTAATAAGCCTGTTTTTTAATAAGCCTGTTTTATAAGGCTATTTAATAAGCATACGTTGCTGAAATAAGACTATTTAATAAGCCTAAGTTGCTGAATAAGCCTATTTCATAAGCCTAAGTTGCTGAAATAAGCCTTTTTAATATGTCTAAGTTGCTGAAATAAGCCTATTTAATAAGCCTAAGTTGCTGAAATAAGCCTATTTAATAAGGCTATTTTATAAGCCTAAGTTGCTGAATAAGCCTATTTAATAAGTCTAAGTTGCTGAAATAAGCTATTTAATGAGCCTAAGTTGCTGAAATAAGCCTATTTAATAAGCCTACGTTGGTGAACTAAACCTATATTAAAAGTTCTATTTAATAAGTCTAAGTTGCTGAAAAAAACCTATTTAAAAATGCTATTTAATAAGCCTAAATTGCTAGAAATAAACCTGTTTAATAAGGCTATTTAATAAGCATAAGTTGCTGAAATAAGCCTATTTAATAAGCCTAAGTTGCTGAAATAAGCCTATTTAAAAGGCTATTTAATAAGTCTAAGTTGCAGAAATAAACCTATTTAATAATGCTATTTAATACGCCTAATTTGCTTAAATAAGCATATTTAATAAGCATAAGTTGCTAAAATAAGCCTATTTAATAGGCCTATCTAATAAGTCTAAGTTGCACAAATAAGCATATTTCATAAGCATATTTAATGAGCCTAAGTTGCTGAAATGTCTATTTAATAAGTCGATTTAATAATTCTAAGTTGCTAAAATAAGACTATTTAATAAGGCTATTTAATAAGCCTAAGTTGCTGAAATAAGCCTATTTAATAAGGCTATTTAATGAGCCTAAGTTCCTGAAAAAAGCCTATTTAATAAGGCTATTTAATGAGCCTAAGTTGCTGAAATAAGCCTATTTAATAAGCCTAAGTTTCTGAACTAAGCCTATTTAAAAATTCTATTTAAGAAGCCTAAGTTGGTGAAATAAACCTGTTTAATAAGGCTATTTAATAAGCATAAGTTGCTGAAATAAGCCTATTTAATAAGCCTAAGTTGCTGAAATAAGCCTATTTAATAAGGCTATTTAATAAGTCTAATTTGCTGAAATAAACCTATTTAATAAGCCTAAGTTGCTAAAATAAGCCTATTTAATGAGGCTATTTAATGTCTATTTAATAAGCCTATTTAATAAGCCTATTTAATAAGCCTATTAATAAGCCTATTTAATACGCCTATTTAATAAGCCTATTTAATAAGCCTATTTAATAAGTCTATTTAATAAGCCTATTTAATAAGTCTATTTAAAAAGTCTATTTAATAAGCCTATTTAATAAGTATTTAATGAGCCTATTTAATAAGCCTATTTATTGAGCCTATTTAATAAGCCTATTTATTGAGCCTATTTAATAAGCCTATTTAATAAGCCTATTTAATAAGCCTATTTATTGAGCCTATTTAATAAGTCTATGTAATAAGCCTATTTAATAAGCCTATTTAATAAGCCTATTTAATAAACCTATTTATTGAGCCTATTTAATAAGCCTATTTAATAAGCCTATTTAATAAGCCTCTTTATTGAGCCTATTTAATAAGTCTATTTAATAAGCCTATTTAATAAGCCTATTTAATAAGTATTTCATGAGCTTATTTAATCAGTCTATTTAATAAGCCTATTTAATAGGCCTATTTAATAAGTCTAAGTTGCTGAAATAAGCCTATTTAATAATCGTAAGTTGCTGAAATAAGCCTATTTAATAAGGCTATTTAATAAGCATAAGTTGCTGAAATAAACCTATTTAATAAGCCTAAGTTGCTAAAATAAGCCTATTTAATAAGCCTAAGTTGCTGAAATAAGCCTATTTAATAAGCTTAAGTTGCTGTAATAAGGCTATTTAATAAGTCTAAGTTGCTGAAATAAGGCTATTTAATAAGGCTATTTAATAAGCCTAAGTTGCTGAATAAGCCTATTTAATAAGCCTAAGTTGCTGAAATAAGCCTATTTAATAAGCCTAAGTTGCTGAAATAAGCCTCTTTAATAAGCTTAAGTTGCTGTAATAAGGCTATTTAATAAGTCTAAGTTGCTGAAAAAAGCCTAATTAATAAGCCTAAGTTGCTAAAATAAGCCTATTTAATGAGGGTATTTAATAAGTCTATTTAATAAGCCTTTTTAATAAGCCTATTTAATAAGCCTATTTAATAAGCATATTTAATACGTCTATTTAATAAGTCTATTTAATAAGCCTATTTAATAAGTATATAATGAGCCTATTTAATAAGCCTATTTATTGAGCCTATTTAATAAGCCTAATTATTGAGCCTATTTAATAAGCCTATTTATTGAGCCTATTTAATGAGCCTATTTATTGAGCCTATTTAATAAGACTATTTAATGAGTCTATTTAATAAGCCTATTTAATAAGCCTATTTATTAAGCCTATTAAAAGAGCCTATTTAATAAGCCCATTTGATAAGCCTATTTATTGAGCCTATTTAATAAGCCTATTTAATACGCCTATTTAATAAACCTATTTAATAAGTATTTAATGAGCCTGTTTAATAAGTCTATTTAATAAGCCTATTTAATAAGTCTATTTAATAAGTCTATTTAATAAGCCTATTTAATAAGTATTTAATGAGCCTATTTAATAAGCCTATTTATTGAGCCTATGTAATAAGCCTATTTATTGAGCCTATTTAATAAGCCTATTTATTGAGCCTATTTAATAAGCCTATTTAATAAGTCTATTTAATACGCATATTTAATAAGCCTATTTAATAAGCCTATTTAATAAGCCTATTTAATAAGCCTATTTAATAAGCATATTTAATAGGCCTATTTAATAAGTCTAAGTTGCAGAAATAAGCCTATTTAATAATCCTAATGTTGCTGAAATAAGCCTATTTAATAAGGCTATTTAATAAGCATAAGCTGCTGAAATAAGCCTATTTAATAAGCCTAAGTTGCTGAAATAAGCATATTTAATATGGCTATTTAATAAGCCTAAGTTGCTAAAATAAGCCTATTTAATGAGGCTATTTAATAAGTTTATTTAATAAGCCTATTTAATAAGCCTATTTAATAAGCCTATTTAAGCCTAAGTTGCTGAATAAGCCTATTTAATAAGTCTAAGTTGCTGAAATAAGGCTATTTAATGAGGCTATTTAATAAGTCTATTTAATGAGCCTATTTAATAAGCCTATTTAATAAGCCTATTTAATAAGTCTAATTAATAAATCTATTTAATAAGCCTATTTAATATGTATTTAATGAGCCTATTTAATCAGTCTATTTAATAAGCCTATTTAATAGGCCTATTTAATAAGTCTAAGTTGCTGAAATAAGCCTATTTAATAAGCCTAAGTTGCTGAATAAGCCTATTTCATAAGCCTAAGTTGCTGAAATAAGTATTTTTAATAAGTCTAAGTTGCTGAAATAAGCCTATTTAATAAGCCTAAGTTGCTGAAATAAGCCTATTTCATAAGCCTAAGTTGCTGAAATAAGCCTTTTTAATATGTCTAAGTTGCTGAAATAAGCCTATTTAATAAGCCTAAGTTGCTGAAATAAGCCTATTTAATAAGGCTATTTTATAAGCCTAAGTTGATGAATAAGCCTATTTAATAAGTCTAAGTTGCTGAAATAAGCTATTTAATGAGCCTAAGTTGCTGAAATAAGCCTATTTAATAAGCCTACGTTGGTGAACTAAACCTATATTAAAAGTTCTATTTAATAAGTCTAAGTTGCTGAAAAAAACCTATTTAAAAATGCTATTTAATAAGCCTAAATTGCTAGAAATAAACCTGTTTAATAAGGCTATTTAATAAGCATAAGTTGCTGAAATAAGCCTATTTAATAAGCCTAAGTTGCTGAAATAAGCCTATTTAATAAGGCTATTTAATAAGTCTAAGTTGCAGAAATAAACCTATTTAATAATGCTATTTAATACGCCTAATTTGCTTAAATAAGCATATTTAATAAGCCTAAGTTGCTAAAATAAGCCTATTTAATAGGCCTATCTAATAAGTCTAAGTTGCACAAATAAGCATATTTCATAAGCATATTTAATGAGCCTAAGTTGCTGAAATGTCTATTTAATAAGTCGATTTAATAATTCTAAGTTGCTAAAATAAGACTATTTAATAAGGCTATTTAATAAGCCTAAGTTGCTGAAATAAGCCTATTTAATAAGGCTATTTAATGAGCCTAAGTTCCTGAAAAAAGCCTATTTAATAAGGCTATTTAATGAGCCTAAGTTGCTGAAATAAGCCTATTTAATAAGCCTAAGTTTCTGAACTAAGCCTATTTAAAAATTCTATTTAAGAAGCCTAAGTTGGTGAAATAAACCTGTTTAATAAGGCTATTTAATAAGCATAAGTTGCTGAAATAAGCCTATTTAATAAGCCTAAGTTGCTGAAATAAGCCTATTTAATAAGGCTATTTAATAAGTCTAATTTGCTGAAATAAACCTATTTAATAAGCCTAAGTTGCTAAAATAAGCCTATTTAATGAGGCTATTTAATAGTCTATTTAATAAGCCTATTTAATAAGCCTATTTAATAAGCCTATTAATAAGCCTATTTAATACGCCTATTTAATAAGCCTATTTAATAAGCCTATTTAATAAGTCTATTTAATAAGCCTATTTAATAAGTCTATTTAAAAAGTCTATTTAATAAGCCTATTTAATAAGTATTTAATGAGCCTATTTAATAAGCCTATTTATTGAGCCTATTTAATAAGCCTATTTATTGAGCCTATTTAATAAGCCTATTTAATAAGCCTATTTAATAAGCCTATTTATTGAGCCTATTTAATAAGTCTATGTAATAAGCCTATTTAATAAGCCTATTTAATAAGCCTATTTAATAAGCCTATTTATTGAGCCTATTTAATAAGCCTATTTAATAAGCCTATTTAATAAGCCTCTTTATTGAGCCTATTTAATAAGTCTATTTAATAAGCCTATTTAATAAGCCTATTTAATAAGTATTTCATGAGCCTATTTAATCAGTCTATTTAATAAGCCTATTTAATAGGCCTATTTAATAAGTCTAAGTTGCTGAAATAAGCCTATTTAATAAGACTAAATTGCTGAATAAGCCTATTTCATAAGCCTAAGTTGCAGAAATAAGTCTTTTTAATAAGTCTAAGTTGCTGAAATAAGCCTATTTAATAAGCCTTGGTTGCTGAAATAAGCCTATTTAATAAGGCTATTTAATAAGCCTAAGTTGCTGAATAAGCCTATTTAATAAGCCTAAGTTGCTGAAATAAGCCTATTTAATAAGCCTAAGTTGCTGAAATACGCCTATTTAATAAGCTTAAGTTGCTGTAATAAGGCTATTTAATAAGTCTAAGTTGCTGAAAAAAGCCTAATTAATAAGCCTAAGTTGCTAAAATAAGCCTATTTAATGAGGCTATTTAATAAGTCTATTTAATAAGCCTATTTAATAAGCCTATTTAATAAGCCCATTTAATAAGCATATTGAATACGTCTATTTAATAAGTCTATTTAATAAGCCTATTTTATAGGCCTATTTAATAACCCTATTTATTGAGCCTATTTAATAAGTCTATTTAATAAGCCTATTTAATAAGCATATTTAATAAGTATTTAATGAGCCTATTTAATAAGTCTATTTAATAAGCCTATTTAATAGGCCTATTTAATAAGTCTAAGTTGCTGAAATAAGCCTATTTAATAATCGTAAGTTGCTGAAATAAGCCTATTTAATAAGGCTATTTAATAAGCATAAGTTGCTGAAATAAACCTATTTAATAAGCCTAAGTTGCTAAAATAAGCCTATTTAATAAGCCTAAGTTGCTGAAATAAGCCTATTTAATAAGCTTAAGTTGCTGTAATAAGGCTATTTAATAAGTCTAAGTTGCTGAAATAAGGCTATTTAATAAGGCTATTTAATAAGCCTAAGTTGCTGAATAAGCCTATTTAATAAGCCTAAGTTGCTGAAATAAGCCTATTTAATAAGCCTAAGTTGCTGAAATAAGCCTCTTTAATAAGCTTAAGTTGCTGTAATAAGGCTATTTAATAAGTCTAAGTTGCTGAAAAAAGCCTAATTAATAAGCCTAAGTTGCTAAAATAAGCCTATTTAATGAGGGTATTTAATAAGTCTATTTAATAAGCCTTTTTAATAAGCCTATTTAATAAGCCTATTTAATAAGCATATTTAATACGTCTATTTAATAAGTCTATTTAATAAGCCTATTTAATAAGTATATAATGAGCCTATTTAATAAGCCTATTTATTGAGCCTATTTAATAAGCCTAATTATTGAGCCTATTTAATAAGCCTATTTATTGAGCCTATTTAATGAGCCTATTTATTGAGCCTATTTAATAAGACTATTTAATGAGTCTATTTAATAAGCCTATTTAATAAGCCTATTTATTAAGCCTATTAAAAGAGCCTATTTAATAAGCCCATTTGATAAGCCTATTTATTGAGCCTATTTAATAAGCCTATTTAATACGCCTATTTAATAAACCTATTTAATAAGTATTTAATGAGCCTGTTTAATAAGTCTATTTAATAAGCCTATTTAATAAGTCTATTTAATAAGTCTATTTAATAAGCCTATTTAATAAGTATTTAATGAGCCTATTTAATAAGCCTATTTATTGAGCCTATGTAATAAGCCTATTTATTGAGCCTATTTAATAAGCCTATTTATTGAGCCTATTTAATAAGCCTATTTAATAAGTCTATTTAATAAGCATATTTAA
>NW_022639238.1:0-84232 GCF_010993605.1 Petromyzon marinus
GGTTTCCCTCCAGACCCCCCCATGCCTTGTCAGAACAGAAGGTTTTCCCTCCAGACCCCCCCTGCCATGCCAGAGCAGAAGGTTTCCCTCCAGACCCCCCCTGCCTTGCCAAAGCAGAGGGATTCCCTCCAGACTCCCCCTGACTTATTGGAGTACAGGGTTTCCCTCCAGACCCTCCCTGCCTTGCCAAAGCAGTGGGGTTTCCCTCCAGACCGACCCTGCCTTTCCAGAGCAGACGGTTTCCCTCCAGACCGCCCCCCCCCCCTGCCTCATCAGAGCAGGGAGTTTCCTTCCAGACCACCTTGCCTTGCCAGAGCAGGGGGTTTCCCTCCGTATCCCTTCCTCTGCCTTATTGGAGCAGAGGGTTTCCCTCCAGACCCCCGCCCTGCCTTTTCAGAGCAGACGGTTTCCCTCCAGACTCTCCCTGCCTTTCCAAAACAGAGGGTTTCCCTCCAGACCCTCACTGCCTTGCCAAAGCAGAGGGTTTCCCTCCAGGCACCGCCCTGCTTTGTCAGAACAGAGCGTTTCCCTCCAGACTCTCCATGCTTTGCCAAAACAAAGGGTTTTCCTCCAGACCCTCCCTGCCTTTGCAGAGCAGACCGTTCCTCTTCTTTGGTTCTTTCGTTAAAGTCACGTAGAATGAGAATAAAATAATAAATTGATAAAATAAAATAACGCAATAAAATTCTCACGACGTTTCGTCCACAACACAAGCGGCCTTCATCAGGTGAAGGGACGAGACTGTCTGGAGGATAGCGCTGGAGAAGTTTTCCCTCCAGACCCCCCTGCCCTGCCAAATAAGAGGGTTTCCCTCCATACCCCCCTGCTTTGGCTGAGCAGAGGGTTTCCCTCCTGACCCCCAACCCTCTGCCTTGTCAGAGCAGAGGGTTTCCCTCCAGGCCCCGCCCTGCCTTGTCAGAGCAGAGCGTTTCCCTCTAGACTCTCTCTGACTTGCTAAAGCAGAGCGTTTCCCTCCAGACCCCGCATGCCTTTTCAGAGCAGAGGGTTTTCCTCCAGACCCCCCCTACCTTGCCAGAGCAGAGTGTTTCCCTCCAGACCCCCACCTGCCTTGCCAGAGCAGAGGGTTTCCCTCCAGGCATCGCCCTGCCTTGTCAGAGCAGAGCATTTCCCTCTAAACTCTCCCTGACTTGCTGAAGCAGAGGGTTTCCCTCTAGACTCTACCTGCCTTGCCAAAGCAGAGCGTTTACCTCCAGACCCCGCCTGCCTTGTCAGAGCAGAGGGTTTCCCTCCAGACCCCCCCCCCCCGCCGCTACCTTTCCAAAGGAGAGGGTTTCCCTCCAGATCCCCCGTGCTTTGCATGAGCAGAGGGTTTCCGTCCAGACCCCCACCCCTCCTGACTTGTCAGAGCAGAGGATTTCCGTCCAGGCCCTGCCCTGCCTTGTCAGAGCAGAACGTTTCCCTCTAGACTCTCCCTGACTTGCAAAAAGCAGAGCGTTTCCCTCCAGACCCCGCCTGCCTTGTCAGAGCAGAGGGTTTCCCTCCAGACTCCCTCTGCCTTGCCAGAGCAGAGGGTTTCCCTCCAGACCCCCCCCCCCTGCCTTGCCAGACCAGAGGGTTTCCCTCCAGATCCCCCCCCCCATGCCTTGTCAGAACAGAGGGTTTTCCTCCAGATCCCCTGCCATGCTAGAGCAGAAGATTTCCCTCCAGACCCCCCCTGCCTTGCCAAAGCAGAGGAATTCCCTCCAGACTCCCCCAGACTTATTGGAGTACAGGGTTTCCCTCCAGACCCTCCCTGCCTTGCCAAAGCAGTGGGGTTTCCCTCCAGACCGACCCTGCCTTTCCAGAGCAGACGGTTTCCCTCCAGACCGCCCCCCCCCCTGCCTCATCAGAGCAGGGGGTTTCCCTCCAGACCACTCTGCCTTGCCAGAGCAGAGGGTTTCCCTCCATACACCTTCCTCTGCCTTATTGGAGCTGAGGGTTTCCCTCCAGACCCCCGCCCTGCCTTATCAGAGCAGACGGTTTCCCTCCAGACTTTCCCTGCCTTTCCAAAACAGAGGGTTTCCCTCCAGACCCTCACTGCCTTGCCAAAGCAGAGGGTTTCCCTCCAGGCACCGCCCTGCTTTGTCAGAGCAGAGCGTTTCCCTCCAGACTATCCATGCTTTGCCAAAACAAAGGGTTTTCCTCCAGACCTTCCCTGCCTTGCCAGAGCAGACCGTTCCTCTTCTTTGGTTCTTTCGGTAAAGTCACGTAGAATGAGAATAAAATAATAAATTGATAAAATAAAATAACGCAATAAAATTCTCACGACGTTTCGGCCACAACACAAGCGGCCTTCATCAGGTGAAGGGACGAGACTGTCTGTAGGACAGCGCTGGAGAAGTTTTCCCTCCAGACCCCCCCTGCCCTGCCAAAGAAGAGGGTTTCCCTCCAGACCCCCCTGCTTTGGCTGAGCAGAGGGTTTCCCTTCTGACCCCCACCCCTCCTGCCTTGTCAGAGCAGAGGGTTTCCCTCCAGGCCCCGCCCTGCCTTGTCAGAGCAGAGCGTTTCCCTCTAGACTCTCCCTGATTTGTTAAAGCGGAGCGTTTCCCTCCAGACCCCGCCTGCCTTGTCAGAGCAGATGGTTTCCCTCCAGACTCCCCCTGCCTTGCCAGAGCAGAGGGTTTCCCTCCAGACAACCCCCCCTGCCTTGCCAGAGCAGAGGATTTCCCTAAGATGCGCCGTGCCTTGTCAACGCAGAGGGTTTCTCTCCAGGCCCCGCCCTGCCTTGTCAGATCATAGCATTTCCCTCTAGACTCTCCCTGACTTGCTAAAGCAGAGGGTTTCCCTCCAGACTCTACCTGCCTTGCCAAAGCAGAGCGTTTCCCTCCAGACCCCGCCTGCCTTGCCAAAGCAGAGGGTTTCTCTCCAGGCCCCGCCATGCCTTGTCATAGCATAGCATTTCCCTCTAGACTCTCCCTGACTTGCTAAAGCAGAGGGTTTCCCTCCAGACTCTACCTGCCTTGCCAAAGAAAAGGGTTTCCCTCCAGACCCCCCCTGCTTTGGCTGAGCAGAGGGTTTCCCTCCAGACCCCCACCCCTCCTGCCTTTTCAGAGCAGAGGGTTTCCCTCCAGGCCCTGCCCTGCCTTGTCAGAGCAGAGCGTTTCCCTCTAGACTCTCCCTGACTTGTTAAAGCAGAGCCTTTCCCTCCAGACCCCCGCCCTGCCTTGTCTGAGCAGACGGTTTCCCTCCAGACTCTCCCTGCCTTGCCAAAACAGAGGGCTTCCCACCAGACCCTCCCTGCCTTGTCAGAACAGAGGGTTTTGCTCCAGACCCCCATACCTTGCCAGAGCAGAGAGTTTCCCTCTAGACTCTCCACGACTTGCTAAAGCAGAGGATTTCCCTCCAGACCCCCACCCCTCCTGCCTTGTCAGAGCAGAGGGTTTCCCTCCAGGCACCTTCCTGCCTTTTCAGAGCAGAGCGTTTCCCTCTAGACTCTCCCTGACTTGTTAAAGCAGAGCATTTCCCTCCAGACCCCGTGTGCCTTGTCAGAGCAGAGGGTTTCCCTCCAGACCACCACCCTGCCTTGCCAGAGCAGAGGGCTTCCCTCCAGACCCGCTCCCCTGCCTTGTCGGAGCAGAGGATTTCCCTCCAGAACCCCCTGCCTTACCAGAGCAGAGGGGATCCCTCCAGACCCCCGCCATGCATTGTCAGAGCAGAGGGTCTCCCTCTAGATCGCCGCCCTGCCTTGTCAGAGCAGAGCCTTTCCCTCTAGACTCTCTCTGACTTGCTAAAGCAGAGGGTTTCTTTCCAGACTCTTCCTGCATTGCCAAATCAGAGCATTTCCCTCCAGACCCCGCCTGCATTGTCAGAGCAGAGGGTTTTCCTCCAGACTCCCCCTGCCTTACCAGAGCAGAGTGTTTCCCTCCAGACCCCCCCTGCCTTGCCAGAGCAGAGGGTTTCCCTCCAGACCGACCCTGCCTTTCCAGAGCAGACGGTTTCCCTCCAGACCGCCCCCCCCCCTACCTCATCAGAGCAGGGGGTTTCCCTCCAGACCACCCTGCCATGCCAGGGCAGAGGGTTTCCCTCCATACCCCTTCCTCTGCCTTATTGTAGCAGAGGGTTTCCCTCCAGACCCCCGCCCTGCCTTGTCAGAGCAGACGGTTTCTCTCCAGACTCTCCCTGCCTTTCCAAAATAGAGGGTTTCACTCCAGACCCTCCCTGCCTTGCCAAAGCAGAGTGTTTCCCTCCAGGCACCACCCTGCCTTGTCAGAGCAGAGCGTTTCCCTCCAGACTCTCCATGCTTTGCCAAAACAAAGGGGTTTTGCTCCAGACCCTCCCTGCCTTGCCAGAGCAGACCGTTCCTCTTCTTTGGTTCTTTCAGTAAAGTCACGTAGAATGAGAATAAAATAATAAATTGATAAAATAAAATAACGCAATAAAATTCTCACGACGTTTCGTCCACAACACAAGCGGCCTTCATCAGGTGAAGGGACGAGACTGTCTGGAGGATAGCGCTGGAGAAGTTTTCCCTCCAGACCCCCCTGCCCTGCCAAAGAAGAGGGTTTCCCTCCAGACCCCCCTGCTTTGGCTGAGCAGAGGGTTTCCCTCCTGACCCCCACCCCTCTGCCTTGTCAGAGCAGAGGGTTTCCCTCCAGGCCCCGCCCTGCCTTGTCAGAGCAGAGCGTTTCCCTCTAGACTCTCTCTGACTTGCTAAAGCAGAGCGTTTCCCTCCAGACCCCGCATGCCTTTTCAGAGCAGAGGGTTTTCCTCCAGACCCCCCCTGACTTGCCAGAGCAGAGTGTTTCCCTCCAGACCCCCCCTGCCTTGCCAGAGCAGAGGGTTTCCCTCCAGGAACCGCCCTGCCTTGTCAGAGCAGAGCGTTTCCCTCTAAACTCTCCCTGACATGCTGAAGCAGAGGGTTTCCCTCTAGACCGTACCTGCCTTGCCAAAGCAGAGCGTTTACCTCGAGACACTGACTGCCTTGTCAGAGCAGAGGGTTTCCCTCCAGACCCCCCGCCCCCGCCGCTACCTTGCCAAAGAAGAGGGTTTCCCTCCAGATCCCCCGTGCTTTGCATGAGCAGAGGGTTTCCCTCCAGACCCCCACCCCTCCTGACTTGTCAGAGCAGAGGATTTCCGTCCAGGCCCTGCCCTGCCTTGTCAGAGCAGAACGTTTCCCTCTAGACTCTCCCTGACTTGCAAAAAGCAGAGCGTTTCCCTCCAGACCCCGCCTGCCTTGTCAGAGCAGAGGGTTTCCCTCCAGACTCCCTCTGCCTTGCCAGAGCAGAGGGATTCCCTCCAGACCCCTCCCCCTGCCTTGCCAGACCAGAGGGTTTCCCTCCAGACCCCCCCCCCCATGCCTTGTCAGAACAGAGGGTTTTCCTCCAGATCCCCCTGCCATGCTAGAGCAGAAGGTTTCCCTGCAGACCCCCCCTGCCTTGCCAAAGCAGAGGAATTCCCTCCAGACTCCCCCTGACTTATTGGAGTACAGGGTTTCCCTCCAGACCCTCCCTGCCTTGCCAAAGCAGTGGGGTTTCCCTCCAGACCGACCCTGCCTTTCCAGAGCAGACGGTTTCCCTCCAGACCGCCCCCCCCCTGCCTCATCAGAGCAGGGGGTTTCCCTCCAGACCACTCTGCCTTGCCAGAGCAGAGGGTTTCCCTCCATACCCCTTCCTCTGCCTTATTGGAGCAGAGGGTTTCCCTCCAGACCCCCGCCCTGCCTTTTCAGAGCAGACGGTTTCCCTCCAGACTCTCCCTGCCTTTCCAAAACAGAGGGTTTCCCTCCAGACCCTCACTGCCTTGCCAAACCAGAGGGTTTCCCTCCAGGCACCGCCCTGCTTTGTCAGAGCAGAGCGTTTCCCTGCAGACTATCCATGCTTTGCCAAAACAAAGGGTTTTCCTCCAGACCTTCCCTGCCTTGCCAGAGCATACCGTTCCTCTTCTTTGGTTCTTTCGGTAAAGTCACGTAGAATGAGAATAAAATAATAAATTGATAAAATAAAATAACGCAATAAAATTCTCACGACGTTTCGTCCACAACACAAGCGGCCTTCATCAGGTGAAGGGACGAAACTGTCTGGAGGATAGCGCTGGAGAAGTTTTCCCTCCAGACCCCCCTGCCCTGCCAAAGAAGAGGGTTTCCCTCCAGACCCCCCTGCTTTGGCTGAGCAGAGGGTTTCCCTCCTGACCCCCACCCCTCTGCCTTGTCAGAGCAGAGGGTTTCCCTCCAGGCCCCGCCCTGCCTTGTCAGAGCAGAGCGTTTCCCTCTAGATTCTCTCTGACTTGCTAAAGCAGAGCGTTTCCCTCCAGACCCCGCATGCCTTTTCAGAGCAGAGTGTTTCCCTCCAGACCCCCCCTGCCTTGCCAGAGCAGAGGGTTTCCCTCCAGGAACCGCCCTGCCTTGTCAGAGCAGAGCGTTTCCCTCTAAACTCTCCCTGACATGCTGAAGCAGAGGGTTTCCCTCTAGATTCTACCTGCCTTGCCAAAGCAGAGCGTTTACCTCCAGACCCTGCCTGCCTTGTCAGAGCAGAGGGTTTCCCTCCAGACCCCCCCCGCTGCTACCTTGCCAAAGAAGAGGGTTTCCCTCCAGATCCCCCGTGCTTTGCATGAGCAGAGGGTTTCCCTCCAGACCCCCACCCCTCCTGACTTGTCAGAGCAGAGGATTTCCCTCCAGGCCCTGCCCTGCCTTGTCAGAGCAGAACGTTTCCCTCTAGACTCTCCCTGACTTGCAAAAAGCAGAGCGTTTCCCTCCAGACCCCGCCTGCCTTGTCAGAGCAGAGGGTTTCCCTCCAGACTCCCTCTGCCTTGCCAGAGCAGAGGGTTTCCCTCCAGATCCCCCTGCCATGCTAGAGCAGAAGGTTTCCCTCCAGACCCCCCCTGCCTTGCCAGAGCAGAGGGTTTCCCTCCAGGAACCGCCCTGCCTTGTCAGAGCAGAGCGTTTCCCTCTAAACTCTCCCTGACATGCTGAAGCAGAGGGTTTCCCTCTAGACTCTACCTGCCTTGCCAAAGCAGAGCGTTTACCTCCAGACCCTGCCTGCCTTGTCAGAGCAGAGGGTTTCCCTCCAGACCCCCCCCCCCGCCGCTACCTTGCCAAAGAAGAGGGTTTCCCTCCAGATCCCCCGTGCTTTGCATGAGCAGAGGGTTTCCCTCCAGACCCCCACCCCTCCTGACTTGTCAGAGCAGATGATTTCCCTCCAGGCCCTGCCCTGCCTTGTCAGAGCAGAACGTTTCCCTCTAGACTCTCCCTGACTTGCAAAAAGCAGAGCGTTTCCCTCCAGACCCCGCCTGCCTTGTCAGAGCAGAGGGTTTCCCTCCAGACTCCCTCTGCCTTGCCAGAGCAGAGGGTTTCCCTCCAGACCCCCCCCCTGCCTTGCCAGACCAGAGGGTTTCCCTCCAGACTCCCCCTGACTTATTGGAGTACAGGGTTTCCCTCCAGACCCTCCCTGCCTTGCCAAAGCAGTGGGGTTTCCCTCCAGACCGACCCTGCCTTTCCAGAGCAGACGGTTTCCCTCCAGACCGCCCCCCCCTGCCTCATCAGAGCAGGGGGTTTCCCTCCAGACCACTCTGCCTTGCCAGAGCAGAGGGTTTCCCTCCATACCCCTTCCTCTGCCTTATTGGAGCAGAGGGTTTCCCTCCAGACCCCCGCCCTGCCTTTTCACAGCAGACGGTTTCCCTCCAGACTCTCCCTGCCTTTCCAAAACAGAGGGTTTCCCTCCAGACCCTCACTGCCTTGCCAAACCAGAGGGTTTCCCTCCAGGCACCGCCCTGCTTTGTCAGAGCAGAGCGTTTCCCTCCAGACTATCCATGCTTTGCCAAAACAAAGGGTTTTCCTCCAGACCTTCCCTGCCTTGCCAGAGCAGACCGTTCCTCTTCTTTGGTTCTTTCGGTAAAGTCACGTAGAATGAGAATAAAATAATAAATTGATAAAATAAAATAACGCAATAAAATTCTCACGACGTTTCGGCCACAACACAAGCGGCCTTCATCAGGTGAAGGGACGAGACTGTCTGGAGGACAGCGCTGGAGAAGTTTTCCCTCCAGACCCCCCCTGCCCTGCCAAAGAAGAGGGTTTCCCTCCAGACCCCCCTGCTTTGGCTGAGCAGAGGGTTTCCCTTCTGATCCCCACCCCTCCTGCCTTGTCAGAGCAGAGGGTTTCCCTCCAGGCCCCGCCCTGCCTTGTCAGAGCAGAGCGTGTCCCTCTAGACTCTCCCTGATTTGTTAAAGCAGAGCGTTTCCCTCCAGACCACGCCTGCCTTGTCAGAGCAGATGGTTTCCCTCCAGACTCCCCCTGCCTTGCCAGAGCAGAGGGTTTCCCTCCAGACAACCCCCCCTGCCTTGCCAGAGCAGAGGATTTCCCTAAGATGCGCCGTGCCTTGTCAACGCAGAGGGTTTCTCTCCAGGCCCCGCCCTGCCTTGTCAGATCATAGCATTTCCCTCTAGACTCTCCCTGACTTGCTAAAGCAGAGGGATTTCCCTCCAGACTCTACCTGCCTTGCCAAAGCAGAGCGTTTCCCTCCAGACCCCGCCTGCCTTGCCAAAGCAGAGGGTTTCTCTCCAGGCCCCGCCATGCCTTGTCATAGCATAGCATTTCCCTCTAGACTCTCCCTGACTTGCTAAAGCAGAGGGTTTCCCTCCAGACTCTACCTGCCTTGCCAAAGAAAAGGGTTTCCCTCCAGACCCCCCCTGCTTTGGCTGAGCAGAGGGTTTCCCTCCAGACCCCCACCCCTCCTGCCTTGTCAGAGCAGAGGGTTTCCCGCCAGGCCCTGCCCTGCCTTGTCAGAGCAGAGCGTTTCCCTCTAGACTCTCCCTGACTTGTTAAAGCAGAGCCTTTCCCTCCAGACCCCCGCCCTGCCTTGTCTGAGCAGACGGTTTCCCTCCAGACTCTCCCTGCCTTGCCAAAACAGAGGGCTTCCCACCAGACCCTCCCTGCCTTGTCAGAACAGAGGGTTTTGCTCCAGACCCCCATACCTTGCCAGAGCAGAGAGTTTCCCTCTAGACTCTCCCTGACTTGCTAAAGCAGAGGATTTCCCTCCAGACCCCCACCCCTCCTGCCTTGTCAGAGCAGAGGGTTTCCCTCCAGGCACCTTCCTGCCTTTTCAGAGCAGAGCGTTTCCCTCTAGACTCTCCCTGACTTGTTAAAGCAGAGCATTTCCCTCCAGACCCGTGTGCCTTGTCAGAGCAGAGGGTTTCCCTCCAGACCACCACCCTGCCTTGCCAGAGCAGAGGGCTTCCCTCCAGACCCGCTCACCTGCCTGGTCGGAGCAGAGGATTTCCCTCCAGAACCCCCTGCCTTACCAGAGCAGAGGGGATCCCTCCAGACCCCCGCCATGCATTGTCAGAGCAGAGGGTCTCCCTCTAGATCGCTGCCCTGCCTTGTCAGAGCAGAGCCTTTCCCTCTAGACTCTCTCTGACTTGCTAAAGCAGAGGGTTTCTTTCCAGAGTCTTCCTGCATTGCCAAATCAGAGCATTTCCCTCCAGACCCCGCCTGCATTGTCAGAGCAGAGGGTTTTCCTCCAGACTCCCCCTGCCTTACCAGAGCAGAGTGTTTCCCTCCAGACCCCCCCTGCCTTGCCAGAGCAGCGGGTTTCCCTCCAGACCGACCCTGCCTTTCCAGAGCAGACGGTTTCCCTCCAGACCGCCCCCCCCCTACCTCATCAGAGCAGGGGGTTTCCCTCCAGACCACCCTGCCATGCCAGGGCAGAGGGTTTCCCTCCATACCCCTTCCTCTGCCTTATTGTAGCAGAGGGTTTCCCTCCAGACCCCCGCCCTGCCTTGTCAGAGCAGACGGTTTCCCTCCAGACTCTCCCTGCCTTTGCAAAATAGAGGGTTTCTCTCCAGACCCTCCCTGCCTTGCCAAAGCAGAGGGTTTCCCTCCAGGCACCACCCTGCGTTGTCACAGCAGAGCGTTTCCCTCCAGACTCTCCATGCTTTGCCAAAACAAAGGGGTTTTCCTCCAGACCCTCCCTGCCTTGCCAGAGCAGACCGTTCCTCTTCTTTGGTTCTTTCAGTAAAGTCACGTAGAATGAGAATAAAATAATAAATTGATAAAATAAAATAACGCAATAAAATTCTCACGACGTTTCGTCCACAACACAAGCGGCCTTCATCAGGTGAAGGGACGAGACTGTCTGGAGGATAGCGCTGGAGAAGTTTTCCCTCCAGACCCCCCTGCCCTGCCAAAGAAGAGGGTTTCCCTCCACACCCCCCTGCTTTGGCTGAGCAGAGGGTTTCCCTCCTGACCCCCACCCCTCTGCCTTGTCAGAGCTGAGGGTTTCCCTCCAGGCCCCGCCCTGCCTTGTCAGAGCAGAGCGTTTCCCTCTAGACTCTCTCTGACTTGCTAAAGCAGAGCGTTTCCCTCCAGACCCCGCATGCCTTTTCAGAGCAGAGGGTTTTCCTCCAGACCCCCCCTGACTTGCCAGAGCAGAGTGTTTCCCTCCAGACCCCCCCTGCCTTGCCAGAGCAGAGGGTTTCCCTCCAGGAACCGCCCTGCCTTGTCAGAGCAGAGCGTTTCCCTCTAAACTCTCCCTGACATGCTGAAGCAGAGGGTTTCCCTCTAGACACTACCTGCCTTGCCAAAGCAGAGCGTTTACCTCCAGACCCTGCCTGCCTTGTCAGAGCAGAGGGTTTCCCTCCAGACCCCCCCTGCCGCTACCTTGCCAAAGAAGAGGGTTTCCCTCCAGATCCCCCGTGCTTTGCATGAGCAGAGGGTTTCCCTCCAGACCCCCACCCCTCCTGACTTGTCAGAGCAGAGGATTTCCGTCCAGGCCCTGCCCTGCCTTGTCAGAGCAGAACGTTTCCCTCTAGACTCTCCCTGACTTGCAAAAAGCAAAGCGTTTCCCTCCAGACCCCGCTTGCCTTGTCAGAGCAGAGGGTTTCCCTCCAGACTCCCTCTGCCTTGCCAGACCAGAGGGTTTCCCTCCAGACCCCCCCCCCCATGCCTTGTCAGAACAGAGGGTTTTCCTCCAGATCCCCCTGCCATGCTAGAGCAGAAGGTTTCCCTCCAGACCCCCCCTGCCTTGCCAAAGCAGAGGAATTCCCTCCAGACTCTCCCTGACTTATTGGAGTACAGGGTTTCCCTCCAGACCCTCCCTGCCTTGCCAAAGCAGTGGGGTTTCTCTCCAGACCGACCCTGCCTTTCCAGAGCAGACGGTTTCCCTCCAGACCGCCCCCCCCTGCCTCATCAGAGCAGGGGGTTTCCCTCCAGACCACTCTGCCTTGCCAGAGCAGAGGGTTTCCCTCCATACCCCTTCCTCTGCCTTATTGGAGCAGAGGGTTTCCCTCCAGACCCCCGCCCTGCCTTTTCAGAGCAGACGGTTTCCCTCCAGACTCTCCCTGCCTTTCCAAAACAGAGGGTTTCCCTCCAGACCCTCACTGCCTTGCCAAAGCAGAGGGTTTCTCTCCAGGCACCGCGCTGCTTTGTCAGAGCAGAGCGTTTCCCTCCAGACCCCGCCTGCCTTGTCAGAGAAGAGGGTTTCCCTCCAGACTCCATCTGCCTTGCCAGAGCAGAGGGTTTCTCTCCAGACCCCCCCCCTGCCTTGCTAGACCAGAGGGTTTCCCTCCAGACGCCCCCCCATGCCTTGTCAGAACAGAGGGTTTTCCTCCAGACCCCCCCTGCCATGCCAGAGCAGAAGGTTTCCCTCCAGACCCCCCCTGCCTTGCCAAAGCAGAGGGATTCCCTCCAGACTCCCCCTGACTTATTGGAGTTCAGGGTTTCCCTCCAGACCCTCCCTGCCTTGCCAAAGCAGTGGGGTTTCCCTCCAGACCGACCCTGCCTTTCCAGAGCAGACGGTTTCCCTCCAGACCGCCCCATCCCCTGCCTCATCAGCGCAGGGGGTTTCCCTCCAGACCACCCTGCCTTGCCAGAGCAGAGGGTTTCCCTCCATACCCCTTCCTCTGCCTTATTGGAGCAGAGGGTTTCACTCCAGACCCCCGCCCTGCCTTTTCAGAGCAGACGGTTTCCCTCCAGACTCTCCCTGCCTTTCCAAAACAGAGCGTTTCCCTCCAGACTCTCCATGCTTTGCCAAAACAAAGGGTTTTCCTCCAGACCTTCCCTGCCTTGCCAGAGCAGACCGTTCGTCTTCTTTGGTTCTTTCGGTAAAGTCACGTAGAATGAGAATAAAATAATAAATTGATAAAATAAAATAACGCAATAAAATTCTCACGACGTTTCGGCCACAACACAAGCGGCCTTCATCAGGTGAAGGGACAAGACTGTCTGGAGGACAGCGCTGGAGAAGTTTTCCCTCCAGACCCCCCCTGCCCTGCCAAAGAAGAGGGTTTCCCTCCAGACTCCCCTGCTTTGGCTGAGCAGAGGGTTTCCCTCCTGACCCCCACCCCTCTGCCTTGTCAGAGCAGAGGGTTTCCCTCCAGGCACCGCCCTGCCTTGTCAGAGCAGAGCATTTCCCTCTAAACTCTCCCTGACTTGCTAAAGCAGAGGGTTTCCCTCCAGACTCTACCTGCCTTGCCAAAGCAGAGCGTTTACCTCCAGACCCCGCCTGCCTTGTCAGAGCAGAGGGTTTCCCTCCAGACCCCCCCTGCCTTGTCAGAACGGACGGTTTCGATCTAGACTCCCCCCCCCCCCCCGCCTTACCAGAGGAGAAGTTTTCCCTCCAGACCCCCCCCTGCTACCTTGCCAAAGAAGAGGGTTTCCCTCCAGATCCCCCGTGCTTTGCATGAGCAGAGGGTTTCCCTCCAGACCCCCACCCCTCCTGACTTGTCAGAGCAGAGGATTTCCCTCCAGGCCCTGCCCTGACTTGTCAGAGCAGAACGTTTCCCTCTAGACTCTCCCTGACTTGCAAAAAGCAGAGCGTTTCCCTCCAGACCCCGCCTGCCTTGTCAGAGCATAGGGTTTCCCTCCAGACTCCATCTGCCTTGCCAGAGAAGAGGGTTTCTCTCCAGACCCCCCCCTGCCTTGCTAGACCAGAGGGTTTCCCTCCAGACCCCCCCATGCCTTGCCAGAACAGAGGGTTTTCCTCCAGAACCCCCACAGGCCATGCCAGAGCAGAAGGTTTCCCTCCAGACCCCCCCTGCCTTGCCAAAGCAGAGGGATTCCCTCCAGACTCCCCCTGACTTATTGGAGTTCAGGGTTTCCCTCCAGACCCTCCCTGCCTTGCCAAAGCAGTGGGGTTTCCCTCCAGACCGACCCTGCCTTTCCAGAGCAGACGGTTTCCCTCCAGACCGCCCACCCCCCCCTGCCTCATCAGAGCAGGGGGTTTCCCTCCAGACCCCCCTGCCTTGCCAGAGCAGAGGGTTTCCCTCCAGACTCTACCTGCCTTGCCAAAGCAGAGCGTTTCCCTCCAGACCCCGCCTGCCTTGCCAAAGCAGAGGGTTTCTCTCCAGGCCCCGCCATGCCTTGTCATAGCATAGCATTTCCCTCTAGACTCTCCCTGACTTGCTAAAGCAGAGGGTTTCCCTCCAGACTCTACCTGCCTTGCCAAAGCAGAGCTTTTCCCTCCAGACCCCGCCTGCCTTGCCAAAGCAGAGGGTTTCTCTCCAGGCCCCGCCATGCCTTGTCATAGCATAGCATTTCCCTCTAGACTCTCCCTGACTTGCTAAAGCAGAGGGTTTCCCTCCAGACTCTACCTGCCTTGCCAAAGCAGAGCGTTTCCCTCCAGACCCCGCCTGCCTTGTCAGAGCAGAGGGTTTCCCTCCAGACCCCCTGCCTTGTAAAAACAGAGGGTTTCCCTCCAGACCGACCCTGCCTTTCCAGAGCAGACGGTTTCCCTCCAGACCGCCCCCCCCCCCCTGCCTCATCAGAGCAGGGGGTTTCCCTCCAGACCACTCTGCCTTGCCAGAGCAGAGGGTTTCCCTCCATACCCCTTCCTCTGCCTTATTGGAGCAGAGGGTTTCCCTCCAGACCCCCGCCCTGCCTTTTCAGAGCAGACGGTTTCCCTCCAGACTCTCCCTGCCTTTCCAAAACAGAGGGTTTCCCTCCAGACCCTCACTGCCTTGCCAAAGCAGAGGGTTTCCCTCCAGGCACCGCCCTGCTTTGTCAGAGCAGAGCGTTTCCCTCCAGACTCTCCATGCTTTGCCAAAACAAAGGGTTTTCCTCCAGACCTTCCCTGCCTTGCCAGAGCAGACCGTTCCTCTTCTTTGGTTCTTTCGGTAAAGTCACATAGAATGAGAATAAAATAATAAATTGATAAAATAAAATAACGCAATAAAATTCTCACGACGTTTCGGCCACAACACAAGCGGCATTCATCAGGTGAAGGGACGAGACTGTCTGGAGGACAGCGCTGGAGAAGTTTTCCCTCCAGACCCCCCCTGCCCTACCAAAGAAGAGGGTTTCCCACAAGACCCCCCTGATTTGGCTGAGCAGAGGGTTTCCCTCCTGACCCCCACCCCTCTGCCTTGTCAGGGCAGAGGGTTTCCCTCCAGGCACCGCCCTGCCTTGTCAGAGCAGAGCGTTTCCCTCTAAACTCTCCGTGACTTGCTAAAGCAGAGGGTTTCCCTCCAGACTCTACCTGCCTTGCCAAAGCAGAGCGTTTACCTCCAGACCCCGCCTGCCTTGTCAGAGCAGAGGGTTTCCCTCCAGACCCCCCCTGCCTTGTCAGAACGGACGGTTTCGATCTAGACTCCCCCACCCCCCCTGCCTTATCAGAGGAGAAGTTTTCCCTCCAGACCCCCCCCTGCTACCTTGCCAAAGAAGAGGGTTTCCCTCCAGATCCCCCGTGCTTTGCATGAGCAGAGGGTTTCCCTCGAGACCCCCACCCCTCCTGACTTGTCAGAGCAGAGGATTTCCCTCCAGGCCCTGCCCTGCCTTGTCAGAGCAGAACGTTTCCCTCTAGACTCTCCCTGACTTACAAAAAGCAGAGCGTTTCCCTCCAGACCCCGCCTGCCTTGTCAGAGCAGAGGGTTTCCCTCCAGACTCCATCTGCCTTGCCAGAGAAGAGGGTTTCTCTCCAGACCCCCCCCCCCTGCCTTGCTAGACCAGAGGGTTTCCCTCCAGACACCCCCCCATGCCTTGTCAGAACAGAGGGTTTTCCTCCAGACCCCCCCTGCCATGCCAGAGCAGAAGGTTTCCCTCCAGACCCCCCCTGCCTTGCCAAAGCAGAGGGATTCCCTCCAGACTCCCCCTGAATTATTGGAGTTCAGGGTTTCCCTCCAGACCCTCCCTGCCTTGCCAAAGCAGTGGGGTTTCCCTCCAGACCGACCCTGCCTTTCCAGAGCAGACGGTTTCCCTCCAGACCGCCCCCCCCCCCCTGCCTCATCAGCGCAGGGGTTTCCCTCCAGACCACCCTGCCTTGCCAGAGCAGAGGGTTTCCCTCCATACCCCTTCCTCTGCCTTATTGGAGCAGAGGGTTTCACTCCAGACCCCCGCCCTGCCTTTTCAGAGCAGACGGTTTCCCTCCAGACTCTCCCTGCCTTTCCAAAACAGAGCGTTTCCCTCCAGACTCTCCATGCTTTGCCAAAACAAAGGGTTTTCCTCCAGACCTTCCCTGCCTTGCCAGAGCAGACCGTTCGTCTTCTTTGGTTCTTTCGGTAAAGTCACGTAGAATGAGAATAAAATAATAAATTGATAAAATAAAATAACGCAATAAAATTCTCACGACGTTTCGGCCACAACACAAGCGGCCTTCATCAGGTGAAGGGACGAGACTGTCTGGAGGACAGCGCTGGAGAAGTTTTCCCTCCAGACCCCCCCTGCCCTGCCAAAGAAGAGGGTTTCCCTCCAGACTCCCCTGTTTTGGCTGAGCAGAGGGTTTCCCTCCTGACCCCCACCCCTCTGCCTTGTCAGAGCAGAGGGTTTCCCTCCAGGCACCGCCCTGCCTTGTCAGAGCAGAGCGTTTCCCTCTAAACTCTCCCTGACTTGCTAAAGCAGAGCGTTTCCCTCCAGACCCCGCCTGCCTTGTCAGAGCAGAGGGTTTCCCTCCAGACTCCATCTGCCTTGCCAGAGAAGAGGGTTTCTCTCCAGACCCCCCCCCCCCTGCCTTGCTAGACCAGAGGGTTTCCCTCCAGACACCCCCCCATGCCTTGTCAGAACAGAGGGTTTTCCTCCATACCCCCCCTGCCATGCCAGAGCAGAAGGTTTCCCTCCAGACCCCCCCTGCCTTGCCAAAGCAGAGGGATTCCCTCCAGACTCCCCCTGAATTATTGGAGTTCAGGGTTTCCCTCCAGACCCTCCCTGCCTTGCCAAAGCAGTGGGGTTTCCCTCCAGACCGACCCTGCCTTTCCAGAGCAGACGGTTTCCCTCCAGACCGCCCCCCCCCCCTGCCTCATCAGCGCAGGGGTTTCCCTCCAGACCACCCTGCCTTGCCAGAGCAGAGGGTTTCCCTCCATACCCCTTCCTCTGCCTTATTGGAGCAGAGGGTTTCACTCCAGACCCCCGCCCTGCCTTTTCAGAGCAGACGGTTTCCCTCCAGACTCTCCCTGCCTTTCCAAAACAGAGCGTTTCCCTCCAGACTCTCCATGCTTTGCCAAAACAAAGGGTTTTCCTCCAGACCTTCCCTGCCTTGCCAGAGCAGACCGTTCGTCTTCTTTGGTTCTTTCGGTAAAGTCACGTAGAATGAGAATAAAATAATAAATTGATAAAATAAAATAACGCAATAAAATTCTCACGACGTTTCGGCCACAACACAAGCGGCCTTCATCAGGTGAAGGGACGAGACTGTCTGGAGGACAGCGCTGGAGAAGTTTTCCCTCCAGACCCCCCCTGCCCTGCCAAAGAAGAGGGTTTCCCTCCAGACCCCCCTGATTTGGCTGAGCAGAGGGTTTCCCTCCTGACCCCCACCCCTCTGCCTTGTCAGAGCAGAGGGTTTCCCTCCAGGCACCGCCCTGCCTTGTCAGAGCAGAGCGTTTCCCTCTAAACTCTCCCTGACTTGCTAAAGCAGAGGGTTTCCCTCCAGACTCTACCTGCCTTGCCAAAGCAGAGCGTTTACCTCCAGACCCCGCCTGCCTTGTCAGAGCAGAGGGTTTCCCTCCAGACCCCCCCTGCCTTGTCAGAACAGACGGTTTCGATCTAGACTCCCCCCCCGGCCTTATCAGAGGAGAAGTTTTCCCTCCAGACCCCCCCCCTGCTACCTTGCCAAAGAAGAGGGTTTCCCTCCAGATCCCCCGTGCTTTGCATGAGCAGAGGGTTTCCCTCCACACCCCCACCCTTCCTGACTTGTCAGAGCAGAGGATTTCCCTCCAGGCCCTGCCCTGCCTTGTCAGAGCAGAACGTTTCCCTCTAGACTCTCCCTGACTTGCAAAAAGCAGAGCGTTTCCCTCCAGACCCCGCCTGCCTTGTCAGAGCAGAGGGTTTCCCTCCAGACTCCATCTGCCTTGCCAGAGCAGAGGGTTTCTCTCCAGACCCCCCCCTGCCTTGCTAGACCAGAGGGTTTCCCTCTAGACCCCCCCATGCCTTGTCAGAACAGAGGGTTTTCCTCCAGACCCCCCCTGCCATGCCAGAGCAGAAGGTTTCCCTCCAGACCCCCCCTGCCTTGCCAAAGCAGAGGGATTCCCTCCAGACTCCCCCTGACTTATTGGAGTTCAGGGTTTCCCTCCAGACCCTCCCTGCCTTGCCAAAGCAGTGGGGTTTCCCTCCAGACCGACCCTGCCTTTCCAGAGCAGACGGTTTCCCTCCAGACCGCCCACCCCCCCTGCCTCATCAGAGCAGGGGGTTTCCCTCCAGACCCCCCTGCCTTGCCAGAGCAGAGGGTTTCCCTCCAGACTCTACCTGCCTTGCCAAAGCAGAGCGTTTCCCTCCAGACCCCGCCTGCCTTGCCAAAGCAGAGGGTTTCTCTCCAGGCCCCGCCATGCCTTGTCATAGCATAGCATTTCCCTCTAGACTCTCCCTGACTTGCTAAAGCAGAGGGTTTCCCTCCAGACTCTACCTGCCTTGCCAAAGCAGAGCGTTTCCCTCCAGACCCCGCCTGCCTTGTCAGAGCAGAGGGTTTCCCTCCAGACCCCCTGCCATGTAAGAACAGAGGGTTTCCCTCCAGACCGACCCTGCCTTTCCATAGCAGACGGTTTCCCTCCAGACCGCCCCCCCCCCCTGCCTCATCAGAGCAGGGGGTTTCCCTCCAGACCCCCCTGCCTTGCCAGAGCAGAGGGTTTCCCTCCATACCCCTCCCTCTGCCTCATTAGAGCAGAGGGATTCCCTCCAGACCCCGCCTGCATTGTCAGAGCAGAGGGTTTTCCTCCAGACTCCCGCTGCCTTACCAGAGCAGAGTGTTTCCCTCCAGACCCCCCTGCCTTGCCAGAGCAGAGGGTTTCCCTCCAGGCACCGCCCTGCCTTGTCAGAGCAGAGCGTTTCACTCCAGACTCTCCATGCTTTGCCAAAACAAAGGGCTTTCCTCCAGACCCTCCCTGCCTTGCCAGAGCAGACCGTTCCTCTTCTTTGGTCCTTTCGGTAAAGTCACGTAGAATGAGAATAAAATAATAAATTGATAAAATAAAATAACGCAATGAAATTCTCACGACGTTTCGGACACAACACAAGCAGCCTTCATCAGGTGAAGGGACGAGACTGTCTGGAGGACAGCGCTGGAGAAGTTTTCCCTCCAGACCCCCCCTGCCCTGCCAAAGAAGAGGGTTTCCCTTCTGACCCCCACCCCTCCTGCCTTGTCAGAGCAGAGGGTTTCCCTCCAGGCCCCGCCCTGCCTTGTCAGAGCAGAGGGCTTCCCTCCAGACCCGCTCCCCTGCCTTGTCGGAGCAGAGGATTTCCCTCCAGAACCCCCTGCCTTACCAGAGCAGAGGGGATCCCTCCAGACCCCCGCCATGCATTGTCAGAGCAGAGGGTTTCCCTCTAGGTCGCCGCCCTGCCTTGTCAGAGCAGAGCCTTTCCCTCTAGACTCTCTCTGACTTGCTAAAGCAGAGGGTTTCCCTCCAGACTCTTCTTGCATTGCCAAATCAGAGCATTTCCCTCCAGACCCCGCCTGCATTGTCAGAGCAGAGGGTTTTCCCCCAGACCCCCCCTGCCTTGCCAGAGCAGAGGGTTTCCCTCCAGGCACCGCCCTGCCTTGTCAGAGCAGAGCGTTTCCCTCTAAACTCTCCCTGACTTGCTAAAGCAGAGGGTTTCCCTCTAGACTCTACCTGCCTTGCCAAAGCAGAGCGTTTACCTCCAGACCCCGCCTGCCTTGTCAGAGCAGAGGGTTTCCCTCCAGACCCCCCCCCCCCCCGCCGCTACCTTGCAAAAGAAGAGGTTTTCCCTCCAGATCCCCCGTGCTTTGCATGAGCAGAGGGTTTCCCTCCAGACCCCCACCCCTCCTGACTTGTCAGAGCAGAGGATTTCCCTCCAGGCCCTGCCCTGCCTTGTCAGAGCAGAACGTTTCCCTCTAGACTCTCCCTGACTTGCAAAAAGCAGAGCGTTTCCCTCCAGACCCCGCCTGCCTTGTCAGAGCAGAGGGTTTCCCTCCAGACTCCCTCTGCCCTGCCAGAGCAGAGGGTTTCCCTCCAGACCCCCCCCCCTGCCGTGCCAGAGCAGAGGGTTTCCCTCGAGACCCCCCCATGCCTTGTCAGAACAGAGGGTTTTCCTCCAGACCCCCCCCCCCCTGCCATGCCAGAGCAGAAGGTTTCCCTCCAGACCCGCCCTGCCTTGCCAAAGCAGAGGAATTCCCTCCAGACTCCCCCTGACTTATTGGAGTACAGGGTTTCCCTCCAGACCCTCCCTGCCTTGCCAAAGCAGTGGGGTTTCCCTCCAGACCGACCCTGCCTTTCCAGAGCAGACGGTTTCCCTCCAGACCGCCCCCCCCCGCCTCATCAGAGCAGGGGGTTTCCCTCCAGACCACCCTGCCTTGCCAGAGCAGAGGGTTTCCCTCCATACCCCTTCCTCTGCCTTATTGTAGCAGAGGGTTTCCCTCCAGACCCCCGCCCTGCCTTGTCAGAGCAGACAGTTTCCCTCCAGACTCTCCCTGCCTTGCCAAAGCAGAGGGTTTCCCTCCAGGCACCGACCTGCTTTGTCAGAGCAGAGCGTTTCCCTCCAGACTCTCCATGCTTTGCCAAAACAAAGGGTTTCCTCCAGACCTTCCCTGCCTTGCCAGAGCAGACCGTTCCTCTCTTTGGTTCTTTCGGTAAAGTCACGTAGAATGAGAATAAAATAATAAATTGATAAAATAAAATAACGCAATAAAATTCTCACGACGTTTCGGCCACAACACAAGCGGCCTTCATCAGGTGAAGGGACGAGACTGTCTGGATGACAGCGCTGGAGAAGTTTTCCCTCCAGACCCCCCTGCCCTGCCAAAGAAGAGGGTTTCCCTCCAGACCCCCCTGCTTTGGCTGAGCAGAGGGTTTCCCTCCTGACCCCCACCCCTCTGCCTTGTCAGAGCAGAAGGTTTCCCTCCAGGCACCGCCCTGCCTTGTCAGAGCAGAGCGTTTCCCTCTAAACTCTCCCTGACTTGCTAAAACAGAGCGTTTCCCTCCAGACCCCGCCTGCCTTGTCAGAGCAGAGGGTTTCCCTCCAGACCCCGCCTGCCTTGTCAGTGCAGAGGGTTTCCCTCCAGACCACCCACCCCCCCGCCTTGCCAGAGCAGAGGATTTCCCTAAGACGCGCCGTGCCTTGTCAACGCAGAGGGTTTCTCTCCAGGCCCCGCCCTGCCTTGTCAGAGCATAGCATTTCCCTCTAGACTCTCCCTGACTTGCTAAAGCAGAGGGTTTCCCTCCAGACTCTACCTGCCTTGCCAAAGCAGAGCGTTTCCCTCCAGACCCCGCCTGCCTTGCCAAAGCAGAGGGTTTCTCTCCAGGCCCTGCCTTGCCTTGTCATAGCATAGCATTTCCCTCTAGAGTCTCCCTGACTTGCTAAAGCAGAGGGTTTCCCTCCAGACTCTACCTGCCTTGCCAAAGCAGAGCGTTTCCCTCCAGACCCCGCCTGCCTTGTCAGAGCAGAGGGTTTCCCTCCAGACCCCGCTGCCTTGTAAGAACAGAGGGTTTCCCTCCAGACTCCATCTGCCTTGCCAGAGCAGAGGGTTTCTCTCCAGACCCCCCCCCCTGCCTTGCTAGACCAGAGGGTTTCCCTCCAGACCCCCCCATGCCTTGTCAGAACAGAGGGTTTTCCTCCAGACCCCCCCTGCCATGCCAGAGCAGAAGGTTTCCCTCCAGACCCCCCCTGCCTTGCCAAAGCAGAGGGATTCCCTCCAGACTCCCCCTGACTTATTGGAGTTCAGGGTTTCCCTGCAGACCCTCCCTGCCTTGCCAAAGCAGTGGGGTTTCCCTCCAGACCGACCCTGCCTTACCAGAGCAGACGGTTTCCCTCCAGACCGCCCACCCCCCCTGCCTCATCAGAGCAGGGGGTTTCCCTCCAGACCCCCCTGCCTTGCCAGAGCAGAGGGTTTCCCTCCAGACTCTACCTGCCTTGCCAAAGCAGAGCGTTTCCCTCCAGACCCCGCCTGCCTTGCCAAAGCAGAGGGTTTCTCTCCAGGCCCCGCCATGCCTTGTCATAGCATAGCATTTCCCTCTAGACTCTCCCTGACTTGCTAAAGCAGAGGGTTTCCCTCCAGACTCTACCTGCCTTGCCAAAGCAGAGCGTTTCCCTCCAGACCCCGCCTGCCTTGTCAGAGCAGAGGGTTTCCCTCCAGACCCCCTGCCATGTAAGAACAGAGGGTTTCCCTCCAGACCGACCCTGCCTTTCCATAGCAGACGGTTTCCCTCCAGACCGCCCCTCCCCCTGCCTCATCAGAGCAGGGGGTTTCCCTCCAGACCCCCCTGCCTTGCCAGAGCAGAGGGTTTCCCTCCATACCCCTCCCTCTGCCTCATTAGAGCAGAGGGATTCCCTCCAGACCCCGCCTGCATTGTCAGAGCAGAGGGTTTTCCTCCAGACTCCCGCTGCCTTACCAGAGCAGAGTGTTTCCCTCCAGACCCCCCTGCCTTGCCAGAGCAGAGGGTTTCCCTCCAGGCACCGCCCTGCCTTGTCAGAGCAGAGCGTTTCACTCCAGACTCTCCATGCTTTGCCAAAACAAAGGGCTTTCCTCCAGACCCTCCCTGCCTTGCCAGAGCAGACCGTTCCTCTTCTTTGGTCCTTTCGGTAAAGTCACGTAGAATGAGAATAAAATAATAAATTGATAAAATAAAATAACGCAATGAAATTCTCACGACGTTTCGGACACAACACAAGCAGCCTTCATCAGGTGGAGGGACGAGACTGTCTGGAGGACAGCGCTGGAGAAGTTTTCCCTCCAGACCCCCCCTGCCCTGCCAAAGAAGAGGGTTTCCCTTCTGACCCCCACCCCTCCTGCCTTGTCAGAGCAGAGGGTTTCCCTCCAGGCCCCGCCCTGCCTTGTCAGAGCAGAGGGCTTCCCTCCAGACCCGCTCCCCTGCCTTGTCGGAGCAGAGGATTTCCCTCCAGAACCCCCTGCCTTACCAGAGCAGAGGGGATCCCTCCAGACCCCCGCCATGCATTGTCAGAGCAGAGGGTTTCCCTCTAGGTCGCCGCCCTGCCTTGTCAGAGCAGAGCCTTTCCCTCTAGACTCTCTCTGACTTGCTAAAGCAGAGGGTTTCCCTCCAGACTCTTCTTGCATTGCCAAATCAGAGCATTTCCCTCCAGACCCCCCCTGCATTGTCAGAGCAGAGGGTTTTCCCCCAGACCCCCCCTGCCTTGCCAGAGCAGAGGGTTTCCCTCCAGGCACCGCCCTGCCTTGTCAGAGCAGAGCGTTTCCCTCTAAACTCTCCCTGACTTGCTAAAGCAGAGGGTTTCCCTCTAGACTCTACCTGCCTTGCCAAAGCAGAGCGTTTACCTCCAGACCCCGCCTGCCTTGTCAGAGCAGAGGGTTTCCCTCCAGACCCCCCCCCCCGCCGCTACCTTGCAAAAGAAGAGGTTTTCCCTCCAGATCCCCCGTGCTTTGCATGAGCAGAGGGTTTCCCTCCAGACCCCCACCCCTCCTGACTTGTCAGAGCAGAGGATTTCCCTCCAGGCCCTGCCCTGCCTTGTCAGAGCAGAACGTTTCCCTCTAGACTCTCCCTGACTTGCAAAAAGCAGAGCGTTTCCCTCCAGACCCCGCCTGCCTTGTCAGAGCAGAGGGTTTCCCTCCAGACTCCCTCTGCCCTGCCAGAGCAGAGGGTTTCCCTCCAGACCCCCCCCCCTGCCTTGCCACACCAGAGGGTTTCCCTCGAGACCCCCCCCTGCCTTGTCAGAACAGAGGGTTTTCCTCCAGACCCCCCCCCCCTGCCATGCCAGAGCAGAAGGTTTCCCTCCAGACCCGCCCTGCCTTGCCAAAGCAGAGGAAGTCCCTCCAGACTCCCCCTGACTTATTGGAGTACAGGGTTTCCCTCCAGACCCTCCCTGCCTTGCCAAAGCAGTGGGGTTTCCCTCCAGACCGACCCTGCCTTTCCAGAGCAGACGGTTTCCCTCCAGACCGCCCCCCCCGCCTCATCAGAGCAGGGGGTTTCCCTCCAGACCACCCTGCCTTGCCAGAGCAGAGGGTTTCCCTCCATACCCCTTCCTCTGCCTTATTGTAGCAGAGGGTTTCCCTCCAGACCCCCGCCCTGCCTTGTCAGAGCAGACAGTTTCCCTCCAGACTCTCCCTGCCTTGCCAAAGCAGAGGGTTTCCCTCCAGGCACCGACCTGCTTTGTCAGAGCAGAGCGTTTCCCTCCAGACTCTCCATGCTTTGCCAAAACAAAGGGTTTCCTCCAGACCTTCCCTGCCTTGCCAGAGCAGACCGTTCCTCTCTTTGGTTCTTTCGGTAAAGTCACGTAGAATGAGAATAAAATAATAAATTGATAAAATAAAATAACGCAATAAAATTCTCACGACGTTTCGGCCACAACACAAGCGGCCTTCATCAGGTGAAGGGACGAGACTGTCTGGATGACAGCGCTGGAGAAGTTTTCCCTCCAGACCCCCCTGCCCTGCCAAAGAAGAGGGTTTCCCTCCAGACCCCCCTGCTTTGGCTGAGCAGAGGGTTTCCCTCCTGACCCCCACCCCTCTGCCTTGTCAGAGCAGAAGGTTTCCCTCCAGGCACCGCCCTGCCTTGTCAGAGCAGAGCGTTTCCCTCTAAACTCTCCCTGACTTGCTAAAACAGAGCGTTTCCCTCCAGACCCCGCCTGCCTTGTCAGAGCAGAGGGTTTCCCTCCAGACCCCGCCTGCCTTGTCAGTGCAGAGGGTTTCCCTCCAGACCACCCACCCCCCCGCCTTGCCAGAGCAGAGGATTTCCCTAAGACGCGCCGTGCCTTGTCAACGCAGAGGGTTTCTCTCCAGGCCCCGCCCTGCCTTGTCAGAGCATAGCATTTCCCTCTAGACTCTCCCTGACTTGCTAAAGCAGAGGGTTTCCCTCCAGACTCTACCTGCCTTGCCAAAGCAGAGCGTTTCCCTCCAGACCCCGCCTGCCTTGCCAAAGCAGAGGGTTTCTCTCCAGGCCCTGCCTTGCCTTGTCATAGCATAGCATTTCCCTCTAGAGTCTCCCTGACTTGCTAAAGCAGAGGGTTTCCCTCCAGACTCTACCTGCCTTGCCAAAGCAGAGCGTTTCCCTCCAGACCCCGCCTGCCTTGTCAGAGCAGAGGGTTTCCCTCCAGACCCCGCTGCCTTGTAAGAACAGAGGGTTTCCCTCCAGACTCCATCTGCCTTGCCAGAGCAGAGGGTTTCTCTCCAGACCCCCCCCCCTGCCTTGCTAGACCAGAGGGTTTCCCTCCAGACCCCCCCATGCCTTGTCAGAACAGAGGGTTTTCCTCCAGACCCCCCCTGCCATGCCAGAGCAGAAGGTTTCCCTCCAGACCCCCCCTGCCTTGCCAAAGCAGAGGGATTCCCTCCAGACTCCCCCTGACTTATTGGAGTTCAGGGTTTCCCTGCAGACCCTCCCTGCCTTGCCAAAGCAGTGGGGTTTCCCTCCAGACCGACCCTGCCTTACCAGAGCAGACGGTTTCCCTCCAGACCGCCCACCCCCCCTGCCTCATCAGAGCAGGGGGTTTCCCTCCAGACCCCCCTGCCTTGCCAGAGCAGAGGGTTTCCCTCCAGACTCTACCTGCCTTGCCAAAGCAGAGCGTTTCCCTCCAGACCCCGCCTGCCTTGCCAAAGCAGAGGGTTTCTCTCCAGGCCCCGCCATGCCTTGTCATAGCATAGCATTTCCCTCTAGACTCTCCCTGACTTGCTAAAGCAGAGGGTTTCCCTCCAGACTCTACCTGCCTTGCCAAAGCAGAGCGTTTCCCTCCAGACCCCGCCTGCCTTGTCAGAGCAGAGGGTTTCCCTCCAGACCCCCTGCCATGTAAGAACAGAGGGTTTCCCTCCAGACCGACCCTGCCTTTCCATAGCAGACGGTTTCCCTCCAGACCGCCCCTCCCCCTGCCTCATCAGAGCAGGGGGTTTCCCTCCAGACCCCCCTGCCTTGCCAGAGCAGAGGGTTTCCCTCCATACCCCTCCCTCTGCCTCATTAGAGCAGAGGGATTCCCTCCAGACCCCGCCTGCATTGTCAGAGCAGAGGGTTTTCCTCCAGACTCCCGCTGCCTTACCAGAGCAGAGTGTTTCCCTCCAGACCCCCCTGCCTTGCCAGAGCAGAGGGTTTCCCTCCAGGCACCGCCCTGCCTTGTCAGAGCAGAGCGTTTCACTCCAGACTCTCCATGCTTTGCCAAAACAAAGGGCTTTCCTCCAGACCCTCCCTGCCTTGCCAGAGCAGACCGTTCCTCTTCTTTGGTCCTTTCGGTAAAGTCACGTAGAATGAGAATAAAATAATAAATTGATAAAATAAAATAACGCAATGAAATTCTCACGACGTTTCGGACACAACACAAGCAGCCTTCATCAGGTGGAGGGACGAGACTGTCTGGAGGACAGCGCTGGAGAAGTTTTCCCTCCAGACCCCCCCTGCCCTGCCAAAGAAGAGGGTTTCCCTTCTGACCCCCACCCCTCCTGCCTTGTCAGAGCAGAGGGTTTCCCTCCAGGCCCCGCCCTGCCTTGTCAGAGCAGAGGGCTTCCCTCCAGACCCGCTCCCCTGCCTTGTCGGAGCAGAGGATTTCCCTCCAGAACCCCCTGCCTTACCAGAGCAGAGGGGATCCCTCCAGACCCCCGCCATGCATTGTCAGAGCAGAGGGTTTCCCTCTAGGTCGCCGCCCTGCCTTGTCAGAGCAGAGCCTTTCCCTCTAGACTCTCTCTGACTTGCTAAAGCAGAGGGTTTCCCTCCAGACTCTTCTTGCATTGCCAAATCAGAGCATTTCCCTCCAGACCCCCCCTGCATTGTCAGAGCAGAGGGTTTTCCCCCAGACCCCCCCTGCCTTGCCAGAGCAGAGGGTTTCCCTCCAGGCACCGCCCTGCCTTGTCAGAGCAGAGCGTTTCCCTCTAAACTCTCCCTGACTTGCTAAAGCAGAGGGTTTCCCTCTAGACTCTACCTGCCTTGCCAAAGCAGAGCGTTTACCTCCAGACCCCGTCTGCCTTGTCAGAGCAGAGGGTTTCCCTCCAGACCCCCCCCCCCCGCCGCTACCTTGCAAAAGAAGAGGTTTTCCCTCCAGATCCCCCGTGCTTTGCATGAGCAGAGGGTTTCCCTCCAGACCCCCACCCCTCCTGACTTGTCAGAGCAGAGGATTTCCCTCCAGGCCCTGCCCTGCCTTGTCAGAGCAGAACGTTTCCCTCTAGACTCTCCCTGACTTGCAAAAAGCAGAGCGTTTCCCTCCAGACCCCGCCTGCCTTGTCAGAGCAGAGGGTTTCCCTCCAGACTCCCTCTGCCCTGCCAGAGCAGAGGGTTTCCCTCCAGACCCCCCCCCCTGCCTTGCCAGACCAGAGGGTTTCCCTCGAGACCCCCCCATGCCTTGTCAGAACAGAGGGTTTTCCTCCAGACCCCCCCCCCTGCCATGCCAGAGCAGAAGGTTTCCCTCCAGACCCGCCCTGCCTTGCCAAAGCAGAGGAATTCCCTCCAGACTCCCCCTGACTTATTGGAGTACAGGGTTTCCCTCCAGACCCTCCCTGCCTTGCCAAAGCAGTGGGGTTTCCCTCCAGACCGACCCTGCCTTTCCAGAGCAGACGGTTTCCCTCCAGACCGCCCCCCCCGCCTCATCAGAGCAGGGGGTTTCCCTCCAGACCACCCTGCCTTGCCAGAGCAGAGGGTTTCCCTCCATACCCCTTCCTCTGCCTTATTGTAGCAGAGGGTTTCCCTCCAGACCCCCGCCCTGCCTTGTCAGAGCAGACAGTTTCCCTCCAGACTCTCCCTGCCTTGCCAAAGCAGAGGGTTTCCCTCCAGGCACCGACCTGCTTTGTCAGAGCAGAGCGTTTCCCTCCAGACTCTCCATGCTTTGCCAAAACAAAGGGTTTCCTCCAGACCTTCCCTGCCTTGCCAGAGCAGACCGTTCCTCTCTTTGGTTCTTTCGGTAAAGTCACGTAGAATGAGAATAAAATAATAAATTGATAAAATAAAATAACGCAATAAAATTCTCACGACGTTTCGGCCACAACACAAGCGGCCTTCATCAGGTGAAGGGACGAGACTGTCTGGATGACAGCGCTGGAGAAGTTTTCCCTCCAGACCCCCCCTGCCCTGCCAAAGAAGAGGGTTTCCCTTCTGACCCCCACCCCTCCTGCCTTGTCAGAGCAGAGGGTTTCCCTCCAGGCCCCGCCCTGCCTTGTCAGAGCAGAGGGCTTCCCTCCAGACCCGCTCCCCTGCCTTGTCGGAGCAGAGGATTTCCCTCCAGAACCCCCTGCCTTACCAGAGCAGAGGGGATCCCTCCAGACCCCCGCCATGCATTGTCAGAGCAGAGGGTTTCCCTCTAGGTCGCCGCCCTGCCTTGTCAGAGCAGAGCCTTTCCCTCTAGACTCTCTCTGACTTGCTAAAGCAGAGGGTTTCCCTCCAGACTCTTCTTGCATTGCCAAATCAGAGCATTTCCCTCCAGACCCCCCCTGCATTGTCAGAGCAGAGGGTTTTCCCCCAGACCCCCCCTGCCTTGCCAGAGCAGAGGGTTTCCCTCCAGGCACCGCCCTGCCTTGTCAGAGCAGAGCGTTTCCCTCTAAACTCTCCCTGACTTGCTAAAGCAGAGGGTTTCCCTCTAGACTCTACCTGCCTTGCCAAAGCAGAGCGTTTACCTCCAGACCCCGTCTGCCTTGTCAGAGCAGAGGGTTTCCCTCCAGACCCCCCCCCCCGCCGCTACCTTGCAAAAGAAGAGGTTTTCCCTCCAGATCCCCCGTGCTTTGCATGAGCAGAGGGTTTCCCTCCAGACCCCCACCCCTCCTGACTTGTCAGAGCAGAGGATTTCCCTCCAGGCCCTGCCCTGCCTTGTCAGAGCAGAACGTTTCCCTCTAGACTCTCCCTGACTTGCAAAAAGCAGAGCGTTTCCCTCCAGACCCCGCCTGCCTTGTCAGAGCAGAGGGTTTCCCTCCAGACTCCCTCTGCCCTGCCAGAGCAGAGGGTTTCCCTCCAGACCCCCCCCCCTGCCTTGCCAGACCAGAGGGTTTCCCTCGAGACCCCCCCATGCCTTGTCAGAACAGAGGGTTTTCCTCCAGACCCCCCCCCCTGCCATGCCAGAGCAGAAGGTTTCCCTCCAGACCCGCCCTGCCTTGCCAAAGCAGAGGAATTCCCTCCAGACTCCCCCTGACTTATTGGAGTACAGGGTTTCCCTCCAGACCCTCCCTGCCTTGCCAAAGCAGTGGGGTTTCCCTCCAGACCGACCCTGCCTTTCCAGAGCAGACGGTTTCCCTCCAGACCGCCCCCCCCGCCTCATCAGAGCAGGGGGTTTCCCTCCAGACCACCCTGCCTTGCCAGAGCAGAGGGTTTCCCTCCATACCCCTTCCTCTGCCTTATTGTAGCAGAGGGTTTCCCTCCAGACCCCCGCCCTGCCTTGTCAGAGCAGACAGTTTCCCTCCAGACTCTCCCTGCCTTGCCAAAGCAGAGGGTTTCCCTCCAGGCACCGACCTGCTTTGTCAGAGCAGAGCGTTTCCCTCCAGACTCTCCATGCTTTGCCAAAACAAAGGGTTTCCTCCAGACCTTCCCTGCCTTGCCAGAGCAGACCGTTCCTCTCTTTGGTTCTTTCGGTAAAGTCACGTAGAATGAGAATAAAATAATAAATTGATAAAATAAAATAACGCAATAAAATTCTCACGACGTTTCGGCCACAACACAAGCGGCCTTCATCAGGTGAAGGGACGAGACTGTCTGGATGACAGCGCTGGAGAAGTTTTCCCTCCAGACCCCCCTGCCCTGCCAAAGAAGAGGGTTTCCCTCCAGACCCCCCTGCTTTGGCTGAGCAGAGGGTTTCCCTCCTGACCCCCACCCCTCTGCCTTGTCAGAGCAGAAGGTTTCCCTCCAGGCACCGCCCTGCCTTGTCAGAGCAGAGCGTTTCCCTCTAAACTCTCCCTGACTTGCTAAAACAGAGCGTTTCCCTCCAGACCCCGCCTGCCTTGTCAGAGCAGAGGGTTTCCCTCCAGACCCCGCCTGCCTTGTCAGTGCAGAGGGTTTCCCTCCAGACCACCCACCCCCCCGCCTTGCCAGAGCAGAGGATTTCCCTAAGACGCGCCGTGCCTTGTCAACGCAGAGGGTTTCTCTCCAGGCCCCGCCCTGCCTTGTCAGAGCATAGCATTTCCCTCTAGACTCTCCCTGACTTGCTAAAGCAGAGGGTTTCCCTCCAGACTCTACCTGCCTTGCCAAAGCAGAGCGTTTCCCTCCAGACCCCGCCTGCCTTGCCAAAGCAGAGGGTTTCTCTCCAGGCCCTGCCTTGCCTTGTCATAGCATAGCATTTCCCTCTAGAGTCTCCCTGACTTGCTAAAGCAGAGGGTTTCCCTCCAGACTCTACCTGCCTTGCCAAAGCAGAGCGTTTCCCTCCAGACCCCGCCTGCCTTGTCAGAGCAGAGGGTTTCCCTCCAGACCCCGCTGCCTTGTAAGAACAGAGGGTTTCCCTCCAGACTCCATCTGCCTTGCCAGAGCAGAGGGTTTCTCTCCAGACCCCCCCCCCTGCCTTGCTAGACCAGAGGGTTTCCCTCCAGACCCCCCCATGCCTTGTCAGAACAGAGGGTTTTCCTCCAGACCCCCCCTGCCATGCCAGAGCAGAAGGTTTCCCTCCAGACCCCCCCTGCCTTGCCAAAGCAGAGGGATTCCCTCCAGACTCCCCCTGACTTATTGGAGTTCAGGGTTTCCCTGCAGACCCTCCCTGCCTTGCCAAAGCAGTGGGGTTTCCCTCCAGACCGACCCTGCCTTACCAGAGCAGACGGTTTCCCTCCAGACCGCCCACCCCCCCTGCCTCATCAGAGCAGGGGGTTTCCCTCCAGACCCCCCTGCCTTGCCAGAGCAGAGGGTTTCCCTCCAGACTCTACCTGCCTTGCCAAAGCAGAGCGTTTCCCTCCAGACCCCGCCTGCCTTGCCAAAGCAGAGGGTTTCTCTCCAGGCCCCGCCATGCCTTGTCATAGCATAGCATTTCCCTCTAGACTCTCCCTGACTTGCTAAAGCAGAGGGTTTCCCTCCAGACTCTACCTGCCTTGCCAAAGCAGAGCGTTTCCCTCCAGACCCCGCCTGCCTTGTCAGAGCAGAGGGTTTCCCTCCAGACCCCCTGCCATGTAAGAACAGAGGGTTTCCCTCCAGACCGACCCTGCCTTTCCATAGCAGACGGTTTCCCTCCAGACCGCCCCTCCCCCTGCCTCATCAGAGCAGGGGGTTTCCCTCCAGACCCCCCTGCCTTGCCAGAGCAGAGGGTTTCCCTCCATACCCCTCCCTCTGCCTCATTAGAGCAGAGGGATTCCCTCCAGACCCCGCCTGCATTGTCAGAGCAGAGGGTTTTCCTCCAGACTCCCGCTGCCTTACCAGAGCAGAGTGTTTCCCTCCAGACCCCCCTGCCTTGCCAGAGCAGAGGGTTTCCCTCCAGGCACCGCCCTGCCTTGTCAGAGCAGAGCGTTTCACTCCAGACTCTCCATGCTTTGCCAAAACAAAGGGCTTTCCTCCAGACCCTCCCTGCCTTGCCAGAGCAGACCGTTCCTCTTCTTTGGTCCTTTCGGTAAAGTCACGTAGAATGAGAATAAAATAATAAATTGATAAAATAAAATAACGCAATGAAATTCTCACGACGTTTCGGACACAACACAAGCAGCCTTCATCAGGTGGAGGGACGAGACTGTCTGGAGGACAGCGCTGGAGAAGTTTTCCCTCCAGACCCCCCCTGCCCTGCCAAAGAAGAGGGTTTCCCTTCTGACCCCCACCCCTCCTGCCTTGTCAGAGCAGAGGGTTTCCCTCCAGGCCCCGCCCTGCCTTGTCAGAGCAGAGGGCTTCCCTCCAGACCCGCTCCCCTGCCTTGTCGGAGCAGAGGATTTCCCTCCAGAACCCCCTGCCTTACCAGAGCAGAGGGGATCCCTCCAGACCCCCGCCATGCATTGTCAGAGCAGAGGGTTTCCCTCTAGGTCGCCGCCCTGCCTTGTCAGAGCAGAGCCTTTCCCTCTAGACTCTCTCTGACTTGCTAAAGCAGAGGGTTTCCCTCCAGACTCTTCTTGCATTGCCAAATCAGAGCATTTCCCTCCAGACCCCCCCTGCATTGTCAGAGCAGAGGGTTTTCCCCCAGACCCCCCCTGCCTTGCCAGAGCAGAGGGTTTCCCTCCAGGCACCCCCCTGCCTTGTCAGAGCAGAGCGTTTCCCTCTAAACTCTCCCAGACTTGCTAAAGCAGAGGGTTTCCCTCTAGACTCTACCTGCCTTGCCAAAGCAGAGCGTTTACCTCCAGACCCCGTCTGCCTTGTCAGAGCAGAGGGTTTCCCTCCAGACCCCCCCCCCCCGCCGCTACCTTGCAAAAGAAGAGGTTTTCCCTCCAGATCCCCCGTGCTTTGCATGAGCAGAGGGTTTCCCTCCAGACCCCCACCCCTCCTGACTTGTCAGAGCAGAGGATTTCCCTCCAGGCCCTGCCCTGCCTTGTCAGAGCAGAACGTTTCCCTCTAGACTCTCCCTGACTTGCAAAAAGCAGAGCGTTTCCCTCCAGACCCCGCCTGCCTTGTCAGAGCAGAGGGTTTCCCTCCAGACTCCCACTGCCCTGCCAGAGCAGAGGGTTTCCCTCCAGACCCCCCCCCCTGCCTTGCCAGACCAGAGGGTTTCCCTCGAGACCCCCCCATGCCTTGTCAGAACAGAGGGTTTTCCTCCAGACCCCCCCCCCCTGCCATGCCAGAGCAGAAGGTTTCCCTCCAGACCCGCCCTGCCTTGCCAAAGCAGAGGAATTCCCTCCAGACTCCCCCTGACTTATTGGAGTACAGGGTTTCCCTCCAGACCCTCCCTGCCTTGCCAAAGCAGTGGGGTTTCCCTCCAGACCGACCCTGCCTTTCCAGAGCAGACGGTTTCCCTCCAGACCGCCCCCCCCGCCTCATCAGAGCAGGGGGTTTCCCTCCAGACCACCCTGCCTTGCCAGAGCAGAGGGTTTCCCTCCATACCCCTTCCTCTGCCTTATTGTAGCAGAGGGTTTCCCTCCAGACCCCCGCCCTGCCTTGTCAGAGCAGACAGTTTCCCTCCAGACTCTCCCTGCCTTGCCAAAGCAGAGGGTTTCCCTCCAGGCACCGACCTGCTTTGTCAGAGCAGAGCGTTTCCCTCCAGACTCTCCATGCTTTGCCAAAACAAAGGGTTTCCTCCAGACCTTCCCTGCCTTGCCAGAGCAGACCGTTCCTCTCTTTGGTTCTTTCGGTAAAGTCACGTAGAATGAGAATAAAATAATAAATTGATAAAATAAAATAACGCAATAAAATTCTCACGACGTTTCGGCCACAACACAAGCGGCCTTCATCAGGTGAAGGGACGAGACTGTCTGGATGACAGCGCTGGAGAAGTTTTCCCTCCAGACCCCCCTGCCCTGCTAAAGAAGAGGGTTTCCCTCCAGACCCCCCTGCTTTGGCTGAGCAGAGGGTTTCCCTCCTGACCCCCACCCCTCTGCCTTGTCAGAGCAGAAGGTTTCCCTCCAGGCACCGCCCTGCCTTGTCAGAGCAGAGCGTTTCCCTCTAAACTCTCCCTGACTTGCTAAAACAGAGCGTTTCCCTCCAGACCCCGCCTGCCTTGTCAGAGCAGAGGGTTTCCCTCCAGACCCCGCCTGCCTTGTCAGTGCAGAGGGTTTCCCTCCAGACCACCCACCCCCCCGCCGTGCCAGAGCCGAGGATTTCCCTAAGACGCGCCGTGCCTTGTCAACGCAGAGGGTTTCTCTCCAGGCCCCGCCCTGCCTTGTCAGAGCATAGCATTTCCCTCTAGACTCTCCCTGACTTGCTAAAGCAGAGGGTTTCCCTCCAGACTCTACCTGCCTTGCCAAAGCAGAGCGTTTCCCTCCAGACCCCGCCTGCCTTGCCAAAGCAGAGGGTTTCTCTCCAGGCCCTGCCATGCCTTGTCATAGCATAGCATTTCCCTCTAGAGTCTCCCTGACTTGCTAAAGCAGAGGGTTTCCCTCCAGACTCTACCTGCCTTGCCAAAGCAGAGCGTTTCCCTCCAGACCCCGCCTGCCTTGTCAGAGCAGAGGGTTTCCCTCCAGACCCCGCTGCCTTGTAAGAACAGAGGGTTTCCCTCCAGACTCCATCTGCCTTGCCAGAGCAGAGGGTTTCTCTCCAGACCCCCCCCCCCTGCCTTGCTAGACCAGAGGGTTTCCCTCCAGACCCCCCCATGCCTTGTCAGAACAGAGGGTTTTCCTCCAGACCCCCCCTGCCATGCCAGAGCAGAAGGTTTCCCTCCAGACCCCCCCTGCCTTGCCAAAGCAGAGGGATTCCCTCCAGACTCCCCCTGACTTATTGGAGTTCAGGGTTTCCCTCCAGACCCTCCCTGCCTTGCCAAAGCAGTGGGGTTTCCCTCCAGACCGACCCTGCCTTACCAGAGCAGACGGTTTCCCTCCAGACCGCCCACCCCCCCTGCCTCATCAGAGCAGGGGGTTTCCCTCCAGACCCCCCTGCCATGCCAGAGCAGAGGGTTTCCCTCCAGACTCTACCTGCCTTGCCAAAGCAGAGCGTTTCCCTCCAGACCCCGCCTGCCTTGCCAAAGCAGAGGGTTTCTCTCCAGGCCCCGCCATGCCTTGTCATAGCATAGCATTTCCCTCTAGACTCTCCCTGACTTGCTAAAGCAGAGGGTTTCCCTCCAGACTCTACCTGCCTTGCCAAAGCAGAGCGTTTCCCTCCAGACCCCGCCTGCCTTGTCAGAGCAGAGGGTTTCCCTCCAGACCCCCTGCCATGTAAGAACAGAGGGTTTCCCTCCAGACCGACCCTGCCTTTCCATAGCAGACGGTTTCCCTCCAGACCGCCCCCCCCCCTGCCTCATCAGAGCAGGGGGTTTCCCTCCAGACCCCCCTGCCTTGCCAGAGCAGAGGGTTTCCCTCCATACCCCTCCCTCTGCCTCATTAGAGCAGAGGGATTCCCTCCAGACCCCGTCTGCATTGTCAGAGCAGAGGGTTTTCCTCCAGACTCCCGCTGCCTTACCAGAGCAGAGTGTTTCCCTCCAGACCCCCCTGCCTTGCCAGAGCAGAGGGTTTCCCTCCAGGCACCGCCCTGCCTTGTCAGAGCAGAGCGTTTCACTCCAGACTCTCCATGCTTTGCCAAAACAAAGGGCTTTCCTCCAGACCCTCCCTGCCTTGCCAGAGCAGACCGTTCCTCTTCTTTGGTCCTTTCGGTAAAGTCACGTAGAATGAGAATAAAATAATAAATTGATAAAATAAAATAACGCAATGAAATTCTCACGACGTTTCGGACACAACACAAGCAGCCTTCATCAGGTGAAGGGACGAGACTGTCTGGAGGACAGCGCTGGAGAAGTTTTCCCTCCAGACCCCCCCTGCCCTGCCAAAGAAGAGGGTTTCCCTTCTGACCCCCACCCCTCCTGCCTTGTCAGAGCAGAGGGTTTCCCTCCAGGCCCCGCCCTGCCTTGTCAGAGCAGAGGGCTTCCCTCCAGACCCGCTCCCCTGCCTTGTCGGAGCAGAGGATTTCCCTCCAGAACCCCCTGCCTTACCAGAGCAGAGGGGATCCCTCCAGACCCCCGCCATGCATTGTCAGAGCAGAGGGTTTCCCTCTAGGTCGCCGCCCTGCCTTGTCAGAGCAGAGCCTTTCCCTCTAGACTCTCTCTGACTTGCTAAAGCAGAGGGTTTCCCTCCAGACTCTTCTTGCATTGCCAAATCAGAGCATTTCCCTCCAGACCCCGCCTGCATTGTCAGAGCAGAGGGTTTTCCCCCAGACCCCCCCTGCCTTGCCAGAGCAGAGGGTTTCCCTCCAGGCACCGCCCTGCCTTGTCAGAGCAGAGCGTTTCCCTCTAAACTCTCCCTGACTTGCTAAAGCAGAGGGTTTCCCTCTAGACTCTACCTGCCTTGCCAAAGCAGAGCGTTTACCTCCAGACCCCGCCTGCCTTGTCAGAGCAGAGGGTTTCCCTCCAGACCCCCCCCCCCCCGCCGCTACCTTGCCAAAGAAGAGGTTTTCCCTCCAGATCCCCCGTGCTTTGCATGAGCAGAGGGTTTCCCTCCAGACCCCCACCCCTCCTGACTTGTCAGAGCAGAGGATTTCCCTCCAGGCCCTGCCCTGCCTTGTCAGAGCAGAACGTTTCCCTCTAGACTCTCCCTGACTTGCAAAAAGCAGAGCGTTTCCCTCCAGACCCCGCCTGCCTTGTCAGAGCAGAGGGTTTCCCTCCAGACTCCCTCTGCCCTGCCAGAGCAGAGGGTTTCCCTCCAGACCCCCCCCCCTGCCTTGCCAGACCAGAGGGTTTCCCTCGAGACCCCCCCATGCCTTGTCAGAACAGAGGGTTTTCCTCCAGACCCCCCCCCCTGCCATGCCAGAGCAGAAGGTTTCCCTCCAGACCCGCCCTGCCTTGCCAAAGCAGAGGAATTCCCTCCAGACTCCCCCTGACTTATTGGAGTACAGGGTTTCCCTCCAGACCCTCCCTGCCTTGCCAAAGCAGTGGGGTTTCCCTCCAGACCGACCCTGCCTTTCCAGAGCAGACGGTTTCCCTCCAGACCGCCCCCCCCGCCTCATCAGAGCAGGGGGTTTCCCTCCAGACCACCCTGCCTTGCCAGAGCAGAGGGTTTCCCTCCATACCCCTTCCTCTGCCTTATTGTAGCAGAGGGTTTCCCTCCAGACCCCCGCCCTGCCTTGTCAGAGCAGACAGTTTCCCTCCAGACTCTCCCTGCCTTGCCAAAGCAGAGGGTTTCCCTCCAGGCACCGACCTGCTTTGTCAGAGCAGAGCGTTTCCCTCCAGACTCTCCATGCTTTGCCAAAACAAAGGGTTTCCTCCAGACCTTCCCTGCCTTGCCAGAGCAGACCGTTCCTCTCTTTGGTTCTTTCGGTAAAGTCACGTAGAATGAGAATAAAATAATAAATTGATAAAATAAAATAACGCAATAAAATTCTCACGACGTTTCGGCCACAACACAAGCGGCCTTCATCAGGTGAAGGGACGAGACTGTCTGGATGACAGCGCTGGAGAAGTTTTCCCTCCAGACCCCCCTGCCCTGCCAAAGAAGAGGGTTTCCCTCCAGACCCGCCTGCTTTGGCTGAGCAGAGGGTTTCCCTCCTGACCCCCACCCCTCTGCCTTGTCAGAGCAGAAGGTTTCCCTCCAGGCACCGCCCTGCCTTGTCAGAGCAGAGCGTTTCCCTCTAAACTCTCCCTGACTTGCTAAAACAGAGCGTTTCCCTCCAGACCCCGCCTGCCTTGTCAGAGCAGAGGGTTTCCCTCCAGACCCTGCCTGCCTTGTCAGTGCAGAGGGTTTCCCTCCAGACCACCCACCCCCCCCCCGCCTTGCCAGAGCAGAGGATTTCCCTAAGACGCGCCGTGCCTTGTCAACGCAGAGGGTTTCTCTCCAGGCCCCGCCCTGCCTTGTCAGAGCATAACATTTCCCTCTAGACTCTCCCTGACTTGCTAAAGCAGAGGGTTTCCCTCCAGACTCTACCTGCCTTGCCAAAGCAGAGCGTTTCCCTCCAGACCCCGCCTGCCTTGCCAAAGCAGAGGGTTTCTCTCCAGGCCCTGCCATGCCTTGTCATAGCATAGCATTTCCCTCTAGAGTCTCCCTGACTTGCTAAAGCAGAGGGTTTCCCTCCAGACTCTACCTGCCTTGCCAAAGCAGAGCGTTTCCCTCCAGACCCCGCCTGCCTTGTCAGAGCAGAGGGTTTCCCTCCAGACCCCGCTGCCTTGTAAGAACAGAGGGTTTCCCTCCAGACCGACCCTGCCTTTCCATAGCAGACGGTTTCCCTCCAGACCGCCCCCCCCCCTGCCTCATCAGAGCAGGGGGTTTCCCTCCAGACCCCCCTGCCTTGCCAGAGCAGAGGGTTTCCCTCCATACCCCTCCCTCTGCCTCATTGGAGCAGAGGGTTTCCCTCCAGACCCCCGCCCTGCCTTGTCAGAGCAAACGGTTTCCCTCCAGACTCTCCCTGCCATTCTAAAACAGAGGATTTCCCTCCAGACCCTCCGTGCCTTGCCAAAGCAGAGGGTTTCCCTCCAGGCACCGCCCTGCCTTGTCAGAGCAGAGCGTTTCCCTCCAGACTCTCCATGCTTTGCCAAAACAAAGGGTTTTCCTCAAGACCCTCCCTGCCTTGCCAGAGCAGACGGTTCCTCTTCTTTGGTTCTTTCGGTAAAGTCACGTAGAATGAGAATAAAATAATAAATTGATAAAATAAAATAACACAATAAAATTCTCACGAAGTTTCGGCCACAACACAAGCGGCCTTCATCAGGTGAAGGGACGAGACTGTCAGGAGGACAGCACTAGAGAAGTTTTCCCTCCAGACCCCCCCTGCCCTGCCAAAGAAAAGGGTTTCCCTCCAGACCCCCCCTGCTTTGGCTGAGCAGAGGGTTTCCCTCCAGGCCCTGCCCTGCCTTGTCAGAGCAGAGCGTTTCCCTCTAGACTCTCCCTGACTTGTTAAAGCAGAGCGTTTCCCTCCAGACCCCCGCCCTGCCTTGTCTGAGCAGACGGTTTCCCTCCAGACTCTCCCTGCCTTGCCAAAACAGAGGGCTTCCCACCAGACCCTCCCTGCCTTGTCAGAACAGAGGGTTTTGCTCCAGACCCCCATACCTTGCCAGAGCAGAGAGTTTCCCTCTAGACTCTCCCTGATATGCTAAAGCAGAGGATTTTCCTCCAAACCCCCACCCCTCCTGCCTTGTCAGAGCAGAGGGTTTCCCTCCAGGCACCTTCCTGCCTTTTCAGAGCAGACCGTTTCCCTCTAGACTCTCCCTGACTTGTTAAAGCAGAGCGTTTCCCTCCAGACCCCGCCTGGCTTGTCAGAGCAGAAGGTTTCCCTCCAGACCCCCCCCCCTGCCTTGCCAAAGCAGAGGGATTCCCTCCAGACCCCCCCCCCCCCCTGACTTATTGGAGCAGAGGGTTTCCCTCCAGACCCTCCCTGCCTTGCCAAAGCAGAGGGGATCCCTCCAGACCCCCGCCAAGCATTGTCAGAGCAGAGGGTTTCCCTCTAGATCGCCGCCCTGCCTTGTCAGAGCAGAGCCTTTCCCTCTAGACTCTCTCTGACTTGCTAAAGCAGAGCATTTCCCTCCAGACCCCGCCTGCATTGTCAGAGCAGAGGGTTTTCCTCCAGACGCCCGCTGCCTTACCAGAGCAGAGTGTTTCCCTCCAGACCCCCCTGCCTTGCCAGAGCAGAGGGTTTCCCTCCAGGCACCGCCCTGCCTTGTCAGAGCAGAGCGTTTCACTCCAGACTCTCCATGCTTTGCCAAAACAAAGGGTTTTCCTCCAGACCCTCCCTGCCTTGCCATAGCAGACGGTTCCTCTTCTTTGGTTCTTTCGGTAAAGTCACGTAGAATGAGAATAAAATAAGAAATTGATAAAATAAAATAACACAATTAAATTCTCACGACGTTTCGGCCACAACACATGCGGCCTTCATCAGGTGAAGGGACGAGACTGTCTGGAGGACAGCGCTGGAGAAGTTTTCCCTCCAGACCCCCCCTGCCCTGCCAAAGAAGAGGGTTTCCCTCCAGACCCCCGCTGCGTTGGCTGAGCAGAGGGTTTCCCTCCAGAACCCCATCCCTCCTGCCTTGTCAGAGCAGAGGGTTTCCCTCCAGGCCCCGCCCTGCGTTGTCAGAGCAGAGCGTTTCTCTCTAGACTCTCCCTGACTTGTTAAAGCAGAGCGTTTCCCTCCAGACCCCGCCTGCCTTGTCAGAGCAGAGGGTTTCCCTCCAGACTCCCCCTGCCTTGTCAGAACAGAGGGTTTTCCTCCAGACCCCCCCTGCCTTGCCAAAGCAGAGGGTTTCCCTCCAGACCCCTTCTCCTGCCTTATTGGAGCAGAGGATTTCCCTCCAGACAACCGCCCTGCCTTGTCAGAGCAGACGGTTTTCCTCCAGACTCTCCCTGCCTTGCCAAAACAGAGGGTTTCCCTCCAGACCCTCCCTGCCTTGCCAAAGCAGAGGGTTTCTCTCCAGGCCCCGCCCTGCCTTGTCAGAGCATAGCATTTCCCTCTAGACTCTCCCTGACTTGCTAAAGCAGAGGGTTTCCCTCCAGACTCTACCTGCCTTGCCAAAGCAGAGCGTTTCCCTCCAGACCCCGCCTGCCTTGCCAAAGCAGAGGGTTTCTCTCCAGACCCCGCCCTGCCTTGTCAAAGCATAGCATTTCCCTCTAGACTCTCCCTGACTTGCTAAAGCAGAGGGTTTCCCTCCAGACTCTACCTGCCTTGCCAAAGCAGATCGTTTCCCTCCAGACCCCGCCTGCCTTGTCAGAGCAGAGGGTTTCCCTCCAGACCCCCGTGCCTTGTAAGAACAGAGGGTTTTCCTCCAGACCCCCCCTGCCTTGCCAGAGCAGACGGTTTCGATCTAGACTTCCCCCCCCTACCTTATCAGAGGAGAAGTTTTCCCTCCAGACCCCCCCTCCCTACCTTGCGAAAGAAGAGGGTTTCCCTCCAGACCCCCCGTGCTTTGCATGAGCAGAGGGTTTCCCTTCAGACCCCCACCCCTCCTGCCTTGTCAGAGCAGGGGTTTCCCTCCAGGCCCTGCCCTGCTTTGTCAGAGCAGAACGTTTCCCTCTAGACTCTCCCTGACTTGCTAAAGCAGAGCGTTTCCCTCCAGACCCGCCTCCCTTGTCAGAGCAGAGGGTTTCCCTCCAGACTCCCCCTGACTTGCCAGAGCAGAGGGTTTCCTTCCAGACCCCCCCTGCCTTGCCAGACCAGAGGGTTTCCCTCCAGACCCCCCCATGCCTTGTCAGAACAGAGGGTTTTCCACCAGACCCCCCCCCCCTGCCATGCCAGAGAAGAAGGTTTCCCTCCAGACCCCCCCCTGCCTTGCCAAAGCAGAGGGATTCCCTCCAGACCCCCTCCCTGACTTATTGGAGCAGAGGGTTTCCCTCCAGACCCTCCCTGACTTGTTAAAGCAGAGCGTTTCCCTCCAGACCCCGCCTGCCTTGTCAGAGCAGAGGGTTTCCCTCCAGACTCCCCCTGCCTTGTCAGAACAGAGGGTTTTCCTCCAGACCCCCCCTGCCTTGCCAAAGCAGAGGGTTTCCCTCCAGACCCCGTCTCTTGCCTTATTGGAGCAGAGGATTTCCCTCCAGACAACCGCCCTGCCTTGTCAGAGCAGACGGTTTTCCTCCAGACTCTCCCTGCCTTGCCAAAACAGAGGGTTTCCCTCCAGACCCTCCCTGCCTTGCCAAAGCAGAGGGTTTCTCTCCAGGCCCCGCCCTGCCTTGTCAGAGCATAGCATTTCCCTCTAGACTCTCCCTGACTTGCTAAAGCAGAGGGTTTCCCTCCAGACTCTACCTGCCTTGCCAAAGCAGAGCGTTTCCCTCCAGACCCCGCCTGCCTTGCCAAAGCAGAGGGTTTCTCTCCAGGCCCCGCCCTGCCTTGTCAGAGCATAGCATTTCCCTCTAGACTCTCCCTGACTTGCTAAAGCAGAGGGTTTCCCTCCAGACTCTACCTGCCTTGCCAAAGCAGATCGTTTCCCTCCAGAACCCGCCTGTCTTGTCAGAGCAGAGGGTTTCCCTCCAGACCCCCGTGCCTTGTAAGAACAGAGGGTTTTCCTCCAGACCCCCCCTGCCTTGCCAGAGCAGACGGTTTCGATCTAGACTTCCCCCCCCTACCTTATCAGAGGAGAAGTTTTCCCTCCAGGCCCCCCCCCCCCTACCTTGCGAAAGAAGAGGGTTTCCCTCCAGACCCCCCGTGCTTTGCATGAGCAGAGGGTTTCCCTTCAGACCCCCACCCCTCCTGCCTTGTCAGAGCAGGGGTTTCCCTCCAGGCCCTGCCCTGCTTTGTCAGAGCAGAACGTTTCCCTCTAGACTCTCCCTGACTTGCTAAAGCAGAGCGTTTCCCTCCAGACCCGCCTCCCTTGTCAGAGCAGAGGGTTTCCCTCCAGACTCCCCCTTACTTGCCAGAGCAGAGGGTTTCCTTCCAGACCCCCCCTGCCTTGCCAGACCAGAGGGTTTCCCTCCAGACCCCCCCATGCCTTGTCAGAACAGAGGGTTTTCCTCCAGACCCCCCCCCCTGCCATGCCAGAGCAGAAGGTTTCCCTCCAGACCCCCCCCTGCCTTGCCAAAGCAGAGGGATTCCCTCCAGACCCCCCCCCCCCTGACTTATTGGAGCAGAGGGTTTCCCTCCAGACCCTCCATGCCTTGCCAAAGCAGAGGGTTTCCCTCCAGACCGCCCCCCCCCCTGCCTCATCAGAGCAGGGGGTTTCCCTCAAGACCCTCTCTGCCTTGCCAGAGCAGAGAGTTTCCCTCCAGACCCTCCGTGCCTTGCCAGAGGAGAGGGTTTCCCTCCAGACCCCACCCTCTGCCTTGCCAGACCAGAGGGTTTCCCTCCAAACCCCCCTTGCCTTGTCAGAACAGAGGGTTTTCCTCCAGACCCCCCCTGCCTTGCCAGAGCAGAGGGTTTCGTCCAGACCCCCGCTCTGCCTTGTCAGAGCAGACGGTTTCCCTCCAGACTCTCCCTGCCTTGCCAAAACAGAGGGTTTCCCTCCAGACACTCCCTGCCTTGCCAAAGCAGAGGGTTTCCCTGCAGACCCCCCCCTGCCTTGCCAGAGCAGACGGTTTGCCTCCAGACCCCCGCCCTTCCTTGTCAGAGCAGACGGTTTCCCTCCAGACCCCCCCCCCCCCCCCTGCCTTATCAGAGCAGAAGATTTCCCTCCTGACCCCACACCTGCTTTATCAGAGCAGACGGTTTCCCTCCAGACTCTCCCTCCCTTGCCAAAGCAGGTTTCCCTCCAGACCCTCCCTGCCTTGCCAAAGCAGAAGGTTTTCCTCCGGGCAAGGGCTTACCTTCCTCGGGTGAAGCAAAGACGATTCAATCGCTCCTAACGAAAGAAAAACGTCAAACTGAGCAGCCCCAAATCATGAAGGCCTTAGACCCAAACCAAGAAAAAGAGTCCCCACGATAGAAGAACAAATTGAACAACAAATTGAAGCAGCAGACGCCCTAGAGAATAACACTCAACGAGACGAGCTACGGCGACTGCTCCAGAAATACCACTTTCTGTTCTCAGAAGACTCCTATGATTGTGGTAAAACCGACCTACATGTGGTATCCATCCCCACACTGGAGGGAGCACCAGCGGTATACGTAAAACAATACAAGATTCCACTAGCCACCTACGAATAAATCCAAGAAACCTTGGAAAACCTACTGAAGAAGAACATAATTCGAGAATGCAACTCAACCTACAACTCACCAATTTGGCCGGTACTAAAACCCACGGACAAAAGGCGACTCACAATTGACTACAGGCAACTCAATAAAACGGTTCCCCTATCTAGATGGCCAATGGCTGAAATCGACCAAAATCTCAACCAAATAAAAGGCGCAAAAATATTCACCGCAATGGATCTAGCAAATGGCTTCTGGACCATGCCAGTGAAAGAAACGGATCAATACAAGTTGGCATTTACCTTCAACAGAATACAGTATACTTGGAATCGCTGCCCATTCGGATACTCTAACTCACCAACAGACTTTAACATATTCCTACCCAAGGCGATGAACGACGCAACAGAGCGAGGCACCATCGTCTACATCGATGACATACCAGTCAAGGACTCCTCATCGAAAGAACACCTCGGGAGCCTCCAACATATCCTCGAGCAGCTAAAGGATGCAGGCGCAAAGATCTCAATACAAAAAAGGCAGTGGGCACGCAAAAGCGTGGATTATCTCGGATTTCAGATTGGCACTGAGGGATTGTTACCTCAAACTAAAATAATTAAAGCCCTCCTCACGCTCAAATCGCCAACCACGGTCCAGACCCTTCGGAGTTTCTTGGGGATCTGCAACTACCTTCCACAGTTCGTGGACGAGTATGCAGGGATCACTCGACCATTAGTCAAACTACTACAAAAGGACGAACCATGGGAGTGGGGACAGGAACAGGAAGCCGCAGAGAAAGAATTGAAACAACAGATCACAGGGGCATCCTGCCTAGCATACCCAGAGAAAGGGAAGGAATACTACCTCGAGACTGCCTACTCAGACCACAGCATCAGCTCGGTACTGTACCAGATACAAGAGGCAGGGAAACAAATTATTTCCTATGCCAGTAAAGCACTCCGTGAGTGTGAGAAGACAATATTCGGAAACATCTGGTCTATACAACATTTTCGAAACTTGTTGAATGGAGAAAAGATCATCCTGGAAACGAATCATGAATCCTTGGTGTATCTCAACAATAAGTAGATTCGAGAGGGCCGCGTAACCAGCAGCCGAATATCCAATTGGGCACTGACACTCCAAGGTTTACCAATCACAATAAAATACGCAAAAAACAAGAAAAGTCCAGTGACCCAAGGCCTTGCCGATTTACATGATTGCACCCTAAACAGCATAGAAGCACGTGCCGTAGGGGTACCTCCCGAGGACAGCAGGCACCTGCCCTTTAACAAGGAAACATATGCCGACATACCAATGGTGTACATCGATGGGTGTGCCAAAATGAAGGAAAACAAGCTCCACACTAGATCAGGAATCATGTGGGAATCTGGCCCACTCACAGGCATTCGAGAAGGGTTTCAGCTGGGACCAAAGTCAAACCAGTATGCAGAGCTGGCCAGGGTACACATTGCCCTCCAAATGGCAGCTGATAACAAGATACAGACTATGGTGGTGTGCACCGATTCCAACTACGTACAGCACAGCTTCCTAAACCACCTACCCATATGGAAAAAAAACCGGTATGAAGAACCATAGGAATAAACCAATTCACCATCGAGAACTGTTCGAGTCCATAGATACGATAGTCCTGAACAAGGACGTGAAGATATTTTGGAGGAAGGCAAAAGGGCACTCCAAGATACCTGGCCAAGAGAAGGCGGGGAACAACTAGGCAGATGCCCTAGCAAAATTAAGAAGCCTGGAAGGCACCCGGTGGAAGCTAGAAGGCCAACCCAAATCTAACGGACAACAAGAGTCAACGAACCAAGACTCCGCCGTTATAAGGTTGGTCACAAGAAGCGGAAAGAACCCAGCAGAAGCTGGAACCAGAGCTCACTTGAACAATGCACAGCCTCCCGAAGACCTGGTCAAAATGCAACAAGAGGATGAAACAATAAAGACACTAGCTGACCATATCCAGGATCCTGCAGGAAAACCAATCACGACAGACAACTTGAACGACAACAAAGAACTCTAGACCATGCATAACCAAATCAGGTTCTCAATGCAAAAAGGGCTACTGGCATATACGAACGAAAGAGACGGTAAAACTAGATGGGTAGTCCCCTCGCAATATCGAGAAATAATGTTACAACACGCCCACAACGAACCATGTAGCAGCCACCGATGCGAGATGAACACAGCACAGATGTTGCGTCAGGTGGCCTACTGGCCTAAAATGGGTGAAGACGTACACAAGCATGTGTCCAACTGCCTCGTGTGTTGTAAGTACCAGCCAACGAACTCACAACACAGGGCACCCCTACAGAAAAGGGGAACAGATTTCTCTTGGTTCAACCTACAAATCGACTGGATAGGACCTGTCAACAGATCAACCAAAGGAAATAAATACATGCTGACCGTGACCTGCGCATTTTACAAATGGGTAGAGTGCTTACCAGCCCCCAACAACACCGTGGAGACAACAGCTACCCTACTGGTCAACCAGATATTCAGTAGGTGGGGCCTACCATCAACAATCGATTCAGACAGAGGAAGCCACTTCACAGCCGAGGTCATCGCAAAAGTGTGGAAGATGTTGGGAGTAAAAAGACAACTACATGTCGCATACCATCCACAATCCTCAGGACAGGTGGAAAGAGCCAACAGGACCATCGTGAGCCTCCTAAAAAAATGTGTCCACTACCAGACACGACTGGGACATGAAACTACCCCCAGTATTGATGGCCATTAGAGCCACACCCAACAGAGCTACATGCAGGACACCCTTCGAGATCATGACAGGGAGACTAATGACCCTCCCAGCACACTTGCTATATGTCCCAGCGGAGGACGAGAACACGACGGCAATGACGCCGACTGAATACATAACGGGACTGAACAGTCACCTACCGAACACATTCGCAATGGTCAGAGACAAGTTGCAAGCCGAGGCTCAAGGGAGCAAAGCATACTATGACCAAAAAGCCAGCCACACAGAATACCAGCTAGGAGACTGGGTGTTGTACCTCAATTACGAGAAAAGGAAGCAGAAGTGCAGGAAATTCCTCCCTTCCTGGACAGGACCACATGAAATTGTTGACAAAATGTCCCCAGTCGTATATCAGCTAAAAAATACAAAGACAGGAAGAGAGCAGCAGTACAAGTGGGTACACATCAAATCAAATCGTAGCCTGTGCAGGTGGAACAAGAGAAGTAATTAAAAGAAAAGGGGCGGGGGGGGGGGAAGAAACCAAGTCAAATTGGGCATGTCACACTAAATAATATATGTTTTCCAGGAAATGGCAGCCCTCCTGCTCACACTCCTGCTAACTTGTATTGCCAAGCTAGAGGGCAGCCAAGACCTGCTCAAGAAAGGACCAGCATCCGGGGTGATGCTGAGAGACTCTTCCGGTTTCCTAGTGACCGAAACGAAAATAGGAACCCAACAAGTCTATGTTTTATTAGAACCTGCTATGGTAGTAGAGAAACATTTCGGGAAGATACCACCTTCGACTACCATAGCAACCCAAACCTGGTAATCATGACTTCCTAAGGTACAGTGAACAGAATGTCGGAACAATCCTGAAGCATCATTAGACCTCCTTTGCCAGTACCAAAATGTAATAATAGGGTTTTTCCCCTTTTTTTCTGGCAACAAAGCTGAAACCTTTTTGCAAGGATTCATGTCTGCATTAACCACAATACCTGCCATCAAAATGCAAACAAAAAACATACTATGACAATATATGCATTGTCCTTGAAACTGATTGGTCCACACCAAGGGATGGCTTTCTTTTGAGCCTCGACCCAATTGGTGGTCGAGGCTCAAAAGGAAGCCGTCCCTTGGTGTGAACCAATCAGTTTCAAGGACAATGCATATATTATCATAGTATGTTTTTTGTTTGCATTTTGACTGCAGGTATTGTGGTTAATGCAGACATGAATCCTTGCAAAAAGGTTTCAGTTTTGTTGCCAGAAAAAAGGGGAAAACCCCTATTATCAAATCCTGAAGCAATTACAAAGAATCATGATACTTCTCCCCACCACTTTCAACACAACACGTTCCAAGAGATAGATCGGCCTGGGAGTGGCCTTTGGAATACTATCCGGCTTTAGCTCCTTAATCACACTAGGAGTATCCATTTCCAATGCCGTGAAGATTGGACACCTCACGCAAGGCATCGAGAACCTACAGCTCGATATTGCTCAAATTTGTCGACAAATCTAACACCAACAGAAGAATTTGATCGAAATGGGATCCACCCTCAGAGACACCATGGTTCTGGTTAACCTACATTCAGCCATGACTAACTTAACAATCCAAGAATTGGGTTACACAATCCGAGATTTATACGAAGAAGAAAATACTCGACAACCAATCCAATGGCTGATCCAAGACTTGTTGCGTAGCATCAGCGGTAGCGTCAGTGATCTGATTCAAGGACAAATTCCTTCATATCTGGTAACTCTGACACTAATAAAAAATATGCTACAAGCAGCATCCCCAGAAACAATCAGTCCAACACAAGCACAAATTGCCTTTAACATGGGTACAGCCACACCCATATATGTGGACCCCCGAACCAGATAGCTGGCATTTTTGTTAAATTTGCCACTAGTCAAACCCAAAAAGGTATTTCGATTACAAACAGTATTGAATGTGGGTACATGGAGTAATGACATTTACTCCAAGATGGAGACACCCTTAGTAGTGGTCTACCAGGAAGAAGGCCCCCTTAAATACATAGTGCCTGACCTAAACATGTGCCAAATAATGAAAGAGGTCCATTGGCTCTGCCCAGGGAAACCATTCTTAATCAATCCATCAGAAATAATGTGCAGTCTGTCAACCCAAAGCTCCAGAGAGACCTGCAAGTTCAAGCTAAGTAAACGTAAAGAAAGAACCGAAACAGTGGCCATGATAGCTGATGCTCAGTGGCTAATAAGCACACCTCTAGATATGGCAACCATTTCCACCGATCGACACTCCGTAACCATAAATTTCCGATACCAAGCCACATTGCACTGGTCACAGTACCAAGAGGAACATTCGTACACATAGGGGATAAGGTATTATATAATTTGGACAAAGGCCTACACCAAACAGATGTAGAAACAGTAAACATATTCAGAAGCCACCCTGTCTAACCTATTGAACAGTAAAGAATTTCGCACAGTGAGATTAGCCATCAGCGATACGGAGATTAACGTAACGGACCTCACCTGGGCGACTGAAGAGTCCGGATACCAGCGGAATCAACAGTTGATGGTTCATGATGGAAAAAGGCATTTATTTTGTTTAAAAATAACCCATAGCCAATCGACCACTAATCATTTTTTAAAGGGCGGAATGTTGTATATATAGGCCTTTTTCCAAAATTGAGATTAAGATAAATTCTGCCGATATTATTTTTTAAATAATCAATCGCGGTGTCGCTTGGGACAAGGGGAGATGATGCGAACCCCCCCTCCCCTCACAGCAACTGCCTCTCACACTCGGAAACAGGCAGCTGGAGATAAGCCATAAAAGATAATAAAAACCTAAAACAAAAAAGAAGGGGAGGGGGGGAATTGCTAATGAAATTCTGGGGAATTCTCTGCACAGCTTCAAAGACCGCCACAGAGCCCGTACAAACAGCAAGCGCCGCCGGCTTCCCGAGCGGCGAAAACCAAACAGACGAGTTTTTGGGTTATTTTAATCAACGGAAAAGTCCAGGAACTTGGCGACACAAAGAAGTGGACATTGTAGACTGCCAACACACTTGCTCCGATTGAGGACCAGGCTACAATCTACATTGGTGGGTTATTACTTCTCATATATTATTTAATACTAATGTTATTCACCTTGATTTCTATTGTATATTGCTGTCTACGTGACTCTACCAAGAAACCAAGGAATATGAATTCCAGCAGTCAAGCAGCTTGACTGAGACTTAGTTATACCTCTAACCTCAGGACACCAAAACATAACTCGAGTATAGCAGCACAGATCCCTGGATACAGACGGGGGAACAGAGGTTGATAAAACCCTAGGAACATACGTGGTAATGACAATGTTAAATCACGAATCTTGGGAAATATAAACCAAATAATAATTATGAAGTGTTAAGCCGGGGGTCATTGTTGTATATAAGCCTTTTTCCAAAATTGATATAAATAATGATTTTGCCGATTTTTTTTAAATAATAATCGATAAATAAATAAATGGGACACCCTCAGGCCCGCTGCCTCCCACAAGCACCAAGCAGCTGGAGGTCGTAAAAGGCTATTAAATAATAAACTCCGGGGCAAAAGGGGGGGGGGATACAGCCCCCCCTCCCCTCACACAACCACCCGCTGGAGATAAGCAATAAAAAGTAATAAACCCCAAATCAAAGAGGAAGGGTCGGGGGAAATTCCTCAAAGCCTCGCAGCTTCCAGGGCGGCGAAAATCGTACAGACAGGTTTTGGGTTATTTTTAATTAACAGAAAGTCCAATAAAAACTCAACAACAAGAATAAGCTGACATTATAGGAATAATCTCGGGAAACATAAACCAAAATAATACTTCCATATTAACGCTAACGTTATTCACCTTAAATTACATTACAAAGGAATAGGAATTCCAACAGTCAAGAAACTTACCTCTAAAACTCAAGACATAAAAATTAAAGTAAATAATAACTCAAGCATAACAGCACTGATCCCCGGATACAGACGGGGGGACGAAAATGAATAAACCCTAGGAAATGCGTCGTGATGACAATGAATCACAAATCTTAGGAAACATAAACCAAATAATGTTTGTGTCATATTAAACCGAGGGTTGTCCAGAAGAAATGACGCGAAATAGCTCAAACTTACACAACCAAGATAAACTGTGTTCCATAGGAAAAGAGCCTCCCAACCGTCTTTGTCTTCCGGCAGCACAGGAAAGCAAAAGAATGACGCCAGTGCGAGGAAAATTACCCTTTATTGCAGGGGCCATCTGGCGAGCGACAGAAGAGTACTGCAAGCGGCAGGCTCCGGTGTGGGCCCCGCAATCAACCGAGGATGGTGAGGCCTGCAGAGTAGCGATGTGTCACCGAGTGTGAGTTAAGACGAACTATCGCTAAAAGAGTTTCATTCTACATCGAGTGCCAGCTCCCAGCAGCAACTGCAGCCCGAGAGAAAGAGTGACGAGCGACGAAAGCAATCGTCCACCGCGGGAGAGCACGCAACAGGAGAGAGCGGCAACCAACGGAACTAGCGCAACCAGCTCCACCAAGCAAGGGTGCCAGCTGCCAGCGAACAAGCGTTGTGCCGACTCGGCTCATCCAGCAGGGGAAAGAACCTGACCAGCCACCCGTGAGCAAGAGTGTCAGCGGACCAGCGGTGAGCATGATCGAGCATCTTCAAGGAGAGGGCGCGTGCGGTGCAGCCCCTCCAGCAGTGGAAAGAGCCTGTATCTGCCAGCGGATGGGGCAGCTAAGCCGACGCCCCGGGCAAGAGAGAAAACAAAGCAGTTTGTATGACCCTCCCCCACACTCACACCCTCACGACGCATCACCCGGCGTCTGCTTTACGAAGACACACAACACGCATATCGGGACAAATCAAGAAGGGTTGCCATTCCAAGGTGGTGCATTAAATATCAACTGATCGTGAAGAACATTGCTGCCCATTGAGTTACATGGATACAGTCATTTAGAAGTATTTTAGTAGTTCATTTTTTATTGCATAATCTTGCCGATAAATCTATTGACGTATACTTTCGCCTTTGGGGTATAATAATTGCTTTATTGCCTTTTGTTTAGAATATTGTTGCATGCCTGTGGTATGCGGTGCAATTAATCATATGTGCGGTTGCCAAAGTGAAACAACGCACCTTTTGATGGTTAAATGTACTGCTCACTGAGGGAAAATTCCCCGATGGTACCGGGGATAATTCCAAGCATGAGAGTTCGCATATTAGTGTGTTAAGGTTTTTGTTTAGAAATTAAAGTTGCTTAACACAGAAGTGTCTGAGTGTTTCTTTCCTGAGTTCATGCATAATAATCTTAATTATAAGAACTGTATCCTGCGTTGAGATTTGAATTTGGAGACCTGACATAAACACACTAATACATAATCAGTAAATGTTAAAGCGAGAATAATTGTATTATACCGATCGAAAATACGAACCTAGGCAACGAAGCCGAGTTTAATCTGGCGTACTTACAGCACACCTGCATAACTTCATAGATTGATTGTATTATCCCAATTGATGATACGACCCTCGTCAGCGAGGCAAGGTCTAATTATAATAAATGCCCACATTGGCATCATCGCATACATTCGCATAATTTAATACGATTATCTCTCTAATTAGCATAAGTTATGCACATAATTACATCACTTAACTTAATTTCGGATAATTACACATTTTTCCAAATTTCATTTAAATATTATTCTTTTCATGAAATTTTCAAGACCCGGCATATACAACATCATCCAGGGGAGATGAGGCGAAATAGGTCGATCACATGACCAAGATAAAATGTATTCCATAAAGAAAGCCTCCCAGCCGCCTTTGTCTCCCAGCAGCACGTGATAGCAAGAAATTTGCATACGCATGCAGAGGGCATCTCCCCTTAAAAATAAAAATCAAACAGCATGAAGGAACTCCAAACCACGATGGAAGTACTGTAAACACTGCTACAAACATACCTTGAGTCACTTACAGAATCAGAACTACAAAGTGGTACGCTATCAAGCTATAAGAGGTAAAATAATATTTTTGTTAACTTACAAACAGTACAACAGAATACAACTTCAAAAGCCGCAACACCCCCCTTTGTGAGAGGCAAAAGAATGTAACACCGAGAGAGAAGCGGGGAGGGGGAATGCCACCGGATAGGGAAAAGCCCCGCCAGAGAGTTTATTACAAATATTAAACCGGAGTGTAGCAATTTGAGGCACCTGTTGTTCCACGGATGAAAAGATGGCTTAAGGAGGGGGACAGGAATCAGGCCAGGGTGAGACTTAACAGATGGCTTAATAAATCAGAACACACACACACACACTGACACATGTACAACTTCCCCCCCACAGCACAGAGCGAAATCAAAGGAAATCCCGGTCCTTTGTGAGAAGGCGAGCCGAGGGGAGAGAATTTCACGTAAAAACAGAGACACGACACTACGACCAGCGACAGAAGAGAACCGTCAGCTACAGAAGTCAACCGCCAGCTACAGAAGAGTACTGCGACGGGCAGACTCCGGGGCATGGCCTCGAGATCAACAATGGGTGCTGTGTCTCGCAGAGCAGAGGGGAGAGGTGATGCTCGGTGCTGAACTCGGCAAGGACTGACAGAGTATCGCTGAAAGTTTTATTCTACATTTATAGTGAGTACCAGCTCCCACGAGCAGCTGTAGCTCGAGTTGAACTGACGAGCAACGTCAAGCAATCAACCTCGAGAAAGGGCGGAAAGCGCTAAGCATCGACCAAGCCAGCATTGCAGAGAACCAGCTGCATGCACAATCGTGCACCACCAGAGAGCACGGAGCAGGAGAGAGCACGCAGCAGCGCCACCAGCGCCACAAAGCAAGGGTGTCAACTGCCATCGGACAAGCGGCGCGCGCCATTGAGCACCATCAAGTCAAGCGTCGTACCGACTCAGCTCATCCAGCAGTGACAAAAGGTGTCAGCTGCCAGCGGACAAGCGGCGAGCGCCACGAACACCTTCAAAGACAAGCGTCGTGCCAACTCAGCTCATCCAGCAGAGGAAAGAGCCTGAACAGACGCCCGTTTGAAAGAGGGAGAGCGAGGAAGCTGTTCCTATGACATGCCCACACTCACACTCTACAACGCATCACCTGGCGTCTGCTTAACGCAAATAATTGATCAAGGAGACAAACCACACACAGACATAAACACATACCTGGACTAATAATAAGAAAACCAATGATAAAGTGCGTCAACTATTAGCTGATAACGAAGAACATTGCTGCCAAATGAGTTACGTAGATATGGTCGTTTAGAAGTATTTTAGTCGTTTTGATTTAAAGCTTTCGTGACTGCAGTAATTCATATTCTTAGTTTTTTCGGTAAAGTCACGTTGAAGAGAAACAACAAAATAATAAAATATATATAAACAATAAAAAATTCTGACGACGTTTCGACCATAACTCAAACGGTCATCTTCAGGTGTGTTGGTTTGCATAAATGTATTTTAAAACGGCGCGTTTATTTATTTATTTATTAAAAACGTTAGCGTCACGCGCAGCGATTTGGCAGTTTACCCAGGACTAGTCCATCTATATTTTGAAAAGAGGAGGGGGGAGACGAAAATTTTTATAATGTATGCTGTCTGAAAGCCAATGTAAGCGTGAACAATCAATTAAGAACTGAAATGGTTTATCAAATCTTTCCAATGATTGCTAAGATAGAATCCATCTTCTCGGTTGAAATTGTCTCTGTGCTTGTATATGTGGATAGCCTCATGAACGAATCTCTCATGGAAGCCAGATGGCTTACAAAGAACCTCTGTCTTGGAAAAGTCAATGGCATGTGAGCCTACTGAATTAGAACAATGATCTGCTACGGCCGAGGTGTTGGTCCTACCGTGTTTAAGGTCTGCTTTGTGTTCACGAATGCGGTCCGAGACATGGCGTTTGGTTTCTCCAATGTAACTACTACCACAGAGGCAACTTAGTTTGTAGACACCAGGGTATTGTATGTCCGGAATCACATCTTTTACAGACGGAACCAGATCACGGATTTTATGTAATGTGTTGAAACGGACCTGGATCTTGTGTTTATTCAAGATTTTGGAGATCTTTTTTGTGATCCCAGCAATGTAGGGTAAAGTGATGGTTTTGAAAGGCTCCTCAAGAGGGTTCTTCTTCATGGTTTGAGTGATAGCTTTGTGGATTGTATAGTCGGAGTAACCATTAGCCCTAAGAGCTTGGTGTACGTGCTTGAGTTCACTGCTTATGTGTTCCTGGTCGGATATGCATTGGGCTCTATGATACAGAGTCTTGATGAGAGAATTCTTCTGTGATGGATGGTGGTGGGAATCCGGTTTCAGATAAGCATCCGTATGGGTAGCTTTCCTGTAGACAGAGTGGCTCATTGAACCATCAGGTCTCTTTTTAATTAGGACATCCAAAAAAGGTATCTTGCCATCTATTTCGACTTCCATGGTAAATCTGATGGCTGGGTGTATGGAATTGATGTGGTCGAAGAATTGGTCTAGAGCAGGCCGGCCATGTGGCCAGATGACAAAAGTGTCATCCACGTACCTCTTCCATAAGGTTGGGCGCAGAGTGGCAGTCTGGATGGCGTCAGTCTCAAATTTCTCCATGAAAATGTTAGCTATAACTGGAGAAAGGGGGGAGCCCATTGGGGTGCCCTCAGTTTGTTTGTAGAAAGTTCCATTCCAAGTGAAGTATGTATTGGTTAAACAGTGTCTCACCAGGGAGGGTACCTCAGTGTTTAGTCCTTGATGAACCAAGTCTTCAATGATTGCAATGGTGTCAGGTACAGGAACCTTGGTGAATAAGGAAACTACATCAAAACTGACAAGCAGGTCGTCTGGGGACAGGGAAATACCCTTGATTGTCGATACCAGGTGAGTAGAATTTTGTACCGCAGAGGTGTTCTTTCCAGTGAAAGGACGCAGGATTTCAGACAAAAAACGAGCTAGCTTGTAGGTGGGGGAGCTGATAGTAGAGACTATGGGACGAAGAGGTGTATCAACTTTATGCATTTTTGGTAAGCCGTATAATCTTGGTGGCCTGGCAGCAGAAGGTTTCAACGAAAACTGTTTAGATTGATCAATTAATGCGGTTGAATCAGAAATTATTTTGTTGGTTTGTGTGACGAGGCTGTTGGTGGGATCTCTTTTTATTTTTGTATAACTACCATCGTCGAGTAATTCTTTAATTTTGTTGTTGTATTCTATTTTATCCATGATGACAGTAGCATTGCCTTTGTCAGCTGAGAGAACTACAATATCATTCCTCTTTTTTAATTTTTATAATTCAAAACGCTCATCTTTGCTGAGGTTGCTAGCTGGCATCTTAGCGTTTTTGAGGGTTGCAGCGATTTCAGATCTTGCTACGTCTGCAGCGATGTGACCCAGGCCCCTGAGACCAACGTCTACTTGGGCAATTATATCATTAACTGGTATGTGTTTAGGTGTGACTGCAAAGTTTAGACCTTTAGCTAAAACGGATTTCAGACCATCGGAAATAGAACTGTTACTGCGATTAATTACGACTTTATTAACGTCTAACTTTTTGGTGTGTGGGTCCAGTCTTTTGTTGAAGAGGAGGTTAAATTTGGAAATTTAACCTCTAATTCAGTAGGCTCACATGCCATTGACTTTTCCAAGACAGAGGTTCTTTGTAAGCCATCTGGCTTCCATGAGAGATTCGTTCATGAGGCTATCCACATATACAAGCACAGAGACAATTTCAACCGAGAAGATGGATTCTATCTTAGCAATCATTGGAAAGATTTGATAAACCATTTCAGTTCTTAATTGATTGTTCACGCTTACATTGGCTTTCAGACAGCATACATTATAAAAAAATTCGTCTCCCCCCTCCTCTTTTCAAAATATAGATGGACTAGTCCTGGGTAAACTGCCAAATCGCTGCGCGTGACGCTAACGTTTTTTATAAATAAATAAATGCGCCGTTTAAAAATAAATTTATGCAAACCAACACACCTGAAGATGACCGTTTGAGTTATGGTCGAAACGTCGTGAGATTTTTTTATTGTTTTTATATATATTTTATTATTTTGTTGTTTCTCTTCAACGTGACTTTACCGAAAAAACTAAGAATATATTTTAGTCGTTATTTTTATTTTTTATTGCATATATTTTACCAATGAATTCATTGATGAAAACTAAACGTTTAGAAAGCTATTTTACGAATCTACACACTCAAAGGGAGAATATTGTGTTGAAATCTTTCTTTTGATCACAGAATCTTGCCCGCGAATTTATTGAACCCTTAGCCAATTGATAAGCATTTGCTGAATCAGGCACACTGCCGCACACCATTGTTCCAAGACATTTCATTAATTCCATAATCTTGCCAATTAATTCATTGTTTTATCTAAGTGACTTTACCGAAAAAAAAACAAAGAGTATGAATTCATTGCCGTATACTTTTGCCTTTGGGACATGTTTCTTTATTGCCATTCGTATGAATATAGTCGCATGAATTTTTAAGGACTTTTTCCTATCGCCGTATATGCTCGCGTTACTCTGAGGAATTAATCGATTGTTCTGTTACCCAGTTGAACTACGTAATCATTGAGGGTAAAATTGTACGGATCAATGAGAACATCTCCAGGAGTATTGTGCTGACAATTCCAAGCATAAGAGTTCGCGTATTAGAGTGTTATGTTTTATATTTTTATTATTTTATTGTTTCCCTTCTACGTGACTTTACCGAAAGAACCAAGAATGTTATGTTTTTGTTTAGAAATTAAAGTTGCTTAACACAGAAGTGTCTGAGTGTTTCTTTCCTGAGTTCATGCTTAATAATCTTAATTATAAGAACTGTATCTTGCGTTGAAATTTTAATTTGGAGACCTGACAAACACACTAATACACAATAAGTAAATGTTAAAGCGAGAATAATTGTATTATACCGATCGATAATACGAACCTAGGCAAAGAAACCGAGTTTAATCTGGCGTACATACAGCACACCCGCATAACTTAATACGATTAATTGCATTATCCCGATTGTAAATACGACCCGAGACAACGAGGCAGAGACTAATTATCATAATGACATGCATTAGCATAATCGCATACATTTGCATAACTTTATACAAATGCACCTCCCAATTAGCATAATATATGCGCGTAATTACATTAATTTGATTGAATTCTTGTGGTTTTCACACCTGATGATTGCTTGTGTTGCAGTCGAAATGTCGTGAGAATTTTATTGTTTTATATTTTTATTATTTTATTGTTTCCCTTCTACGTGACTTTACCGAAAGAACCAATAATATATAAATTCGGAAAATTACGCTTTTTTTCTCCAAGACAACAAGTGGGCATGTGAAAGAGGCAGGTGGGAGTGGGAGCAGGAGCGAGGTGGGTGGAGTGGGAGGTGGAGTGAAGCGAGTTGGAGTGGGAGCGGAAGCGAGGCGGATGGGTCTGGGAGCAACGCGGGTGGGAGTGAGAGCAAGGCGTGTTGGAGTGGGAGCAAGGTGGGTGAGAGTGTTAGTGGGAGAGAGGCAGGTGGGAGTGGGAGCGAGGAGGGTGGGAGTGGGAGCGAGGCGGATGGGAGTGGGAGCGGGAGCGAGGCAGGCGGGCGGGCGGGAGTGCGAGCCAGGAAGTAGGAGTGGGAGCAAGGCAGGTTGGAGTGGGAGCAAGGCAGGTGAGAGTGGGAGTGGGAGAGAGGCAAGTGGGAGTAAGAGCGAGGCGAGTGGGAGCGAGGCGTGTGGGAGAAAGAGCGGGTGTAAGGTGGAAGTGGGAGCAAGGCGGGTGGGAGAGAAGAGGGTGGGGAGTCGGAGTGGGAGCGAGGCGGATGGGAGTAGGAGCAAGGCAGGTGAGAGTGGGAGTGGTAGAGAGGCGAGTGGGAGTAAGAGCGATGAGGGTGGGAGTGGGAGCGAGGTGGGTGGGAGTGGGAGCGATGCGGGTGGGAGTGGGACCGGGAGTGAGGAGGGTGGGCGGGAGTGCGAGCCAGGAAGCGGGAGCAAGGCGGGTTGGAGTGGGAGCAAGGCAGGTGAGAGTGGGAGTGGGAGAGAGGCGAGTGGGCGTAAGAGCGAGGCGAGTGGGAGCGAGGCGGGTGGGAGAAAGAGTGGGAGTGAGGTGGAAGTGGGAGCAAGGCGGGTGGGAGTGGGAGAGAAGAGGGTGGGGAGTCGGAGTGGGAGCGAGGCCGGTGGAAGTTGGTGCGAGGCGGGTGAGAGTGGGAGCGAGGTGGGTAAGAGTAGGAGCGAGGCTGGTGGGTGTGGGGGTGGGAGTAAAGCGGTGGGAATGGGAGCGAGGAGGGTGGGAGTGAGAGCAAGGCGTTTTGGAGTGGGAGCGAGGCAAGTGAGAGTGTTAGTGGGAGAGAGGCAGGTGGGAGTGGGAGCGAGGAGGGTGGGAGTGGGAGCGAGGAGGGTGGGAGTGGGAGCGATGCGGGTGGGAGTGGGAGCGATGCGGGTGGGAGTGGGAGCGAGGCGGGCGAGCGGGAGTCGGAACCAGCAGGTGGGAGCGGGAGCAAGGCGGGTTAGAGTGGGAGCAAGGCAGGTGAGAGTGGGAGTGGGAGAGAGGCGAGTGGGAGTAAGAGCGAGGCGAGTGGGAGGGGGAGAGAGGCGGGTGGGAGAAAGAGCGGGAGTAAGGTGGAAGTGGGAGCAAGGCGGGTGGGAGAGAAGAGGGTGGGGAGTCGGAGTGGGAGCGAGGCGGGTGGGAGTAGGAGCAAGGCAGGTGAGAGTGGGAGTGGTAGAGAGGCGAGTGGGAGTAAGAGCGAGGAGGGTGGGAGTGGGAGCGAGGTGGGTGGTAGTGGGAGCGATGCGGGTGGGAGTGGGAGCGGGAGTGAGGCGGGTGGGCGGGAGTGCGAGCCAGGAAGTGGGAGTGGGAGCAAGGCGGGTTGGAGTGGGAGCAAGGCAGGTGAGAGTGGGAGTGGGAGAGAGGCGAGTGGGCGTAAGAGCGAGGCGAGTGGGAGCGAGGCAGGTGGGAGAAAGAGTGGGAGTGAGGTGGAAGTGGGAGCAAGGCGGGTGGGAGTGGGAGAGAAGAGGGTGGGGAGTCGGAGTGGGAGCGAGTCCGGTGGAAGTTGGCGCGAGGCGGGTGAGAGTGGGAGCAAGGTGGGTAGGAGTAGGAGCGAGGCAGGTGGGTGTGGGGGTGGGAGTAAAGCGGTGGGAATGAGGGTGAGGAGGGTGGAAGTGGGAGCGAGGCAGGTGAGGGTGGGAGTGGGAGCGGGAGTGATGCGGGTGGGAGTGGGAGTGGGAGCGAGGTGGGTGGGAGCGAGAGCGAGGCGGGTGGGCGGGAGTGGGGGCCAGGAAGTGGGAGCGGGAGCAAGGCGGGTTGGAGTGGGAGCTAGGCAGGTGAGAGTGGGAGTGGAAAAGAGGTAGGTGGGAGTGATAGTGGGAGCGACACGGGTGGGAGTGAGAGCGAGGTGTGTGGGAGTGGGAGCAGAGGAAAGGCGGGTGAGAACGGGAGCGAGGCGGGTGGTAGTGGGAGCGGGAGCAGGAGCGAGGCGGGTGGGCGGGAGTGGGAGCCAGGAAGTGGGAGCCAGGAAGTGGGAGTGGGAGCAAGGTGGGTTGGAGTGGGAGTGAGGCAGGTGAGTGTGGGAGTGGGAGAGAGGAAGGTGGGCGGGAGTGCGAGCCAGGAATTGGGAGTGGGAGCAAGGTGGGTTGGAGTGGGAGCAAGGCAGGTGCGAGTGCGAGTGGGAGTGGGAGAGAGGCGAGTGGGAGTAAGAACGAGGCGAGTGGGAACGAGGTGGGTGAAAGAAAGAGCGGGAGTAAGGTGGAAGTGGGGGCAAAGCGGGTGAGAGTGGGAGAGAAGAGGGTGGGGAGTCGGAGTGGGAGCGAGTCCGGTGGAAGTTGGCGCGAGGCGGGTGAGTGTGGGAGCGAGGTGGGTCGGAGTAGGAGCGAGGCAGGTGGGAGTAGGAGCGAGGCTGGTGGGAGTGGGGGTGGGAGTAAAGCGGTGGGAATGGAAGCGAGGAGGGTGGAAGTGGGAGCGAGGCAGGTGAGGGTGGGAGTGGGAGCGGGAGTGATGCGAGTGGGAGTGGAAGCGAGGTGGGTGGGAGCGAGAGCGAGGCGGGTGGGCAGGAGTGGGGGCCAAGAAGTGGGAGCGGGAGCAAGGCGGGTTGGAATGGGAGCTAGGCAGGTGAGAGTGGGAGTGGAAAAGAGGCAGGAGGGAGTGATAGTGGGAGCGTCACGGGTGGGAGTGAGAGCGAGGAGGGTGAGAGTGGGAGCAGAGGAAAGGCGGGTGAGAACGGGAGCGAGGCGGGTGGGAGTGGGAGCGGGAGCAGGAGCGAGGCGGGTGGGCGGGAATGGGAGCCAGGAAGTGAGAGCTGGAACAAAGTGGGTTGGAGTGGGAGTGAGGCAGGTGAGTGTGGGAGTGGGAGAGAGGCAGGTGGGAGTGGGAGCGATGTGGGTGGGAGTGGGAGTGGGAGCGAGGCGGGTTGGAGTTTTGAGCAAGGCAGGTGAGAGTGGGAGAGAGGCGAGTGGGAGTAAGAGCGAGGCGAGTGGGAGCGAGGCAGGTGAGAGTGGGAGCGAGGAGGGTGGTAGTGGGAGCAGAGGAAAGGCGGGTGGGAGCGAGAGTGAGGCGGGTGGGCGGGAGTGGGGGCCAGGAAGTGGGAGCGGGAGCAAGACGGGTTGGAGTGGGAGCTAGGCACGTGAGAGTGGAAGTTTGAGAGAGGCAGGTGGGAGTGAGAGGTGGAGCGAGGCGAGTGGGAGTGAGGAGGGTGGGAGTGGAAGTGGAAGCAAGGCGGGTGGGTCTGGGAGCGACTCGGCTGGGAGTGAGAGCAAGGCGTGCTGGAGTGGGAGCGAGGCAGGTGACAGGATTAGTGGGAGAGAGGCAGGTGGGAGTGGGAGCAAGGCGGGTGGGGGTGGAAGCGAGGCAGGTGGGGGTGGGACCGATGCGGGTGGGAGTGGGAGCGACGCGGGTGAGCGGGAGTGGGAGCCAGGAGGTGGGAGCGGGAGCAAGGTGGGTTGGAGTGGGAGCAAGGCAGGTGAGAGTGGGAGTGGGAGAGAGGCGAGTGGGAGTAAGAGCGAGGCGGGTGGGAGTGGGAGCGAGGCGGGTGGGAGAAAGAGCGGGAGTGCGGTGGGAGTGCGAGCAAGGCGGGTGGGAGTTGGCTCGAGGCGGGTGAGAGTGGGAGCGAGGTGGGTGAGAGTAGGAGCGAGGCTGGTGGGAGTGGGGGTGGGAGTAAAGCGGTGGGAATGGGAGCGAGGAGGGTGGGAGTGAGAGCAAGGTGTGTTGGAGTGGGAGCGAGGCAGGTGAGAGTGTAAGTGGGAGAGAAGCAGGTGGGAGTGGTATGCGAGGAAGGTGTGAGTGGGAGCGAGGAGGGTGGGAGTGGGAGTGGAAGCGAGGCAGGTAGGGGTGGGATCAAGGCGGGTGGGAGTGGAAGCGATGCGGGTGGGAGTGGGAACGAGGCGGGTGAGCGGGAGTGGGAGCCAGGAAGTGGGAGCAAGGCGGGTTGGATTGGGAGCAAGGCAGGTGAGAGTGGGAGAGATGCGAGTGGGAGTAAGAGCGATGCGAGTGGGAGTGAGACGAGTGGGAGTGAGAGCGAGGCAGGTGGGAGAAAGAGCGGGAGTGACTTGGGAGTGGGAGCAAGGCGGGTGGGATTCGGAGAAAAGAGGGTGGGGAGTGGGAGCGAGGTGGGTGGGAGTAGGAGCGAGGCTAGTGGGAGTAGGAGCGAGGCTGGTGGGAGTGGAGATGGGAGTAAAGCAGTGGGAATTCGAGCGAGGAGGGTGGGAGTGAGGCAGGTGGGAGTGGGAGCGAGGCGGGTGGGAGTGGGAGGGAGGTGGGAGCGAGGCAGGTGGGAGTGGGAGCGAGGCGGGTGAGAGTGGGAGTGAGGTGGGAGTGGGAGCGAGGTGGGAGGTAGGCGGGTGGGAGTGGGAGCAAGGTGGGAGTGGGAGCGAGGTGGGAGCGACGCGGGTGAGAGTGGGAGCCAGGCGGGTGAGAGTGGGAGCGAGACGCGAGTGAGAGGGAGGTGGGAGCGAAGCGTGTGGGAGTGGGAGCGAGGCGGGTGGGAGTGGGAGCGAGACAGGTGGGAGTGGGAGCGAGGCGGGTGGGAGTGGGAGCGAGGTGGGAGTGGGAGCGAGGCGGGTGGGAGTGGGAGCGAGGCGGGATTTGGAACGAGGCGGGATTTGGAACGAGGCGGGAGTTGGAACGAGGCGGGAGTTGGAACGAGGCGGGAGTTGGAACGAGGCGGGAGTTGGAACTAGGCGGGAGTGGGAGCGAGGTGGGAGCGAAATGGGTGAGAATGGGAGTCAGGGGCGTGAGAGTGGGAGCGAGGCGGGAGTGGGAGCGAGGTGGGAGCGAGGCGGGTGGGAGTGGGAGCGAGGTGGGTGGGAGTAGGAGCGAGGCAGGTGGGAGTAGGAGCGAGGCTGGTGGGAGTGGGGGTGGGAGTAAAGCGGTGGGAATGGAAGCGAGGAGGGTGGAAGTGGGAGCGAGGCAGGTGAGGGTGGGAGTGGGAGCGGGAGTGATGCGAGGTGGGAGTGGAAGCGAGGTGGGTGGGAGCGAGAGCGAGGCGGGTGGGCAGGAGTGGGGGCCAAGAAGTGGTAGCGGGAGCAAGGCGGGTTGGAATGGGAGCTAGGCAGGTGAGAGTGGGAGTGGAAAAGAGGCAGGAGGGAGTGATAGTGGGAGCGTCACGGGTGGGAGTGAGAGCGAGGAGGGTGAGAGTGGGAGCAGAGGAAAGGCGGGTGAGAACGGGAGCGAGGCGGGTGAGAGTGGGAGCGGGAGCAGGAGCGAGGCGGGTGGGCGGGAATGGGAGCCAGGAAGTGGGAGCTGGAGCAAAGTGGGTTGGAGTGGGAGTGAGGCAGGTGAGTGTGGGAGTGGGAGAGAGGCAGGTGGGAGTGGGAGCCAGGACGTGGGAGCAAGGCGGGTTGGAGTGGGAGCAAGGCAGGTGAGAGTGGGAGTGGGAGAGAGGCGAGTGGGAGTAAGAGCGAGGCGAGTGGGAGCGAGGCAGGTGAGTGTTAGTGGGAGAGAGGCAGGTGAGAGTGGGACCGAGGAGGGTGGGATTGGGAGCGAGGAGGGTGGGAGTGGGAGTGGGAGCGAGGCGGGTGGGAGTGGGAACGAGGCGGGTGGTAGTGGGAGCAGAGGAAAGGCGGGTGGGAGCGAGAGCGAGGCGGGTGGGCGGGAGTGGGTGCCAGGAAGTGGGAGCGGGAGCAAGACGGGTTGGAGTGGGAGCTAGGCACGTGAGAGTGGGAGTTTGAGAGAGGAAGGTGGGAGTGAGAGGTGGAGCGAGGCGAGTGGGAGTGAATAGGGTGGGAGTGGAAGTGGAAGCAAGGCGGGTGGGTCTGGGAGCGACTCGGGTGGGAGTGAGAGCAAGGCGTGCTGGAGTGGGAGCGAGGCAGGTGACAGGATTAGTGGGAGAGAGGCAGGTGGGAGTGGGAGCAAGGCGGGTGGGGGTGGAAACGAGGCAGGTGGGGGTGGGACCGATGCGGGTGGGAGTGGGAGCGACGCGGGTGAGCGGGAGTGGGAGCCAGGAGGTGGGAGCGGGAGCAAGGTGGGTTGGAGTGGGAGCAAGGCAGGTGAGAGTGGGAGTGGGAGAGAGGCGAGTGGGAGTAAGAGCGAGGCGGGTGGGAGAAAGAGCGGGAGTGAGGTGGGAGTGCGAGCAAGGCGGGTGGGAGTTGGCTCGAGGCGGGTGAGAGTAGGAGCGAGGCTGGTGGGAGTGGGGGTGGGAGTAAAGCGGTGGGAATGGGAGCGAGGAGGGTGGGAGTGAGAGCAAGGTGTGTTGGAGTGGGAGCGAGGCAGGTGAGAGTGTAAGTGGGAGAGAAGCAGGTGGGAGTGGTAAGCGAGGAGGGTGTGAGTGGGAGCGAGGAGGGTGGGAGTGGGAGTGGAAGCGAGGCAGGTAGGGGTATGATCAAGGCGGGTGGGAGTGGAAGCGATGCGGGTGGGAGTGGGAGCGAGGAGGGTGAGCGGGAGTGGGAGCCAGGAAGTGGGAGCAAGGCGGGTTGGATTGGGAGCAAGGCAGGTGAGAGTGGGAGAGATGCGAGTGGGAGTAAGAGCGATGCGAGTGGGAGTGAGACGAGTGCGAGTGAGAGCGAGGCAGGTGGGAGAAAGAGCGGGAGTGAGGTGGGAGTGGGAGCAAGGCGGGTGGGATTCGGAAAAACGAGGGTGGGGAGTGGGAGCGAGGTGGGTGGGAGTAGGAGCGAGGCTAGTGGGAGTAGGAGCGAGGCTGGTGGGAGTGGAGATGGGAGTAAAGCAGTGGGAATTCGAGCGAGGAGGGTGGGAGTGAGAGCAAGGCGGGTGAGAGTTGGCGGGAGGTGGGAGCGAGGCAGGTGGGAGTTGGAGCAAGGCGGGTGAGAGTGGGAGCGAGGCGGGATTTGGAACGAGGCGGGAGTTGGAACGAGGCGGGAGTTGGAACGAGGCGGGAGTGGAAGCGAGGTGGGAGCGAAATGGGTGAGAATGGGAGCCAGGGGGGTGAGAGTGGGAGGGAGGTGGGAGCGAGGCGGGTGGGAGTGGGAGCGAGGTGGGTGGGAGTAGGAGCGAGGTGGGTGGGAGTAGGAGCGAGGTGGGTGAGAGTAGGAGCGAGGCTGGTGGGAGTGGGGGTGGGAGTAAAGCGGTGGGAATGGAAGCGAGGAGGGTGGAAGTGGGAGCGAGGCAGGTGAGGGTGGGAGTGGGAGCGGGAGTGATGCGGGTGGGAGTGGGAGTGGAATCGAGGTGGGTGGGAGCAGAGGAAAGGCGGGTGAGGACGGGAGCGAGGCGGGTGGGAGTGGGAGCGGGAGCAGGAGCGAGGCGGGTGGGCAGGAATGGGAGCCAGGAAGTGGGAGCTGGAGCAAAGTGGGTTGGAGTGGGAGTGAGGCAGGTGAGTGTGGGAGTGGGAGAGAGGCAGGTGGGAGTGGGAGCGGGAGTGATGCGGGTGGGAGTGGGAGTGGGAGCGAGGCGGGTGAGAGTGGGAGTGGGAGAGAGGCGAGTGGGAGTAAGAGCGAGGCGAGTGGGAGCGAGGCAGGTGAGTGTTAGTGGGAGAGAGGCAGGTGGGAGTGGGAGCGAGGAGGGTGGGAGTGGGAGTGGAAGCGAGGTGGGAGTGGGAGTGGAAGCGAGGTGGGTGGGAGCGAGAGCGAGGCGGGTGGGAGCGGGAGCGAGGCGGGTGGGCGGGAGTGGGGGCCAGGAAGTGGGAGCGGGAGCAAGACGGGTTGGAGTGGGAGCTAGGCACGTGAGAGTGGGAGTTTGAGAGAGGCAGGTCGGAGTGAGAGGTGGAGCGAGGCGAGTGGGAGTGGGAGTGAGGAGGGTGGGAGTGGAAGTGGAAGCAAGGCGGGTGGGTCTGGGAGCGACTCGGGTGGGAGTGAGAGCAAGGCGTGCTGGAGTGGGAGCGAGGCAGGTGACAGGATTAGTGGGAGAGAGGCAGGTGGGAGTGGGACCGATGCGGGTGGGAGTGGGAGCGACGCAGGTGAGCGGGAGTGGGAGCCAGGAGGTGGGAGCGGGAGCAAGGTAGGTTGGAGTGGGAGCAAGACAGGTGAGAGTGGGAGTGGGAGAGAGGCGAGTGGGAGTAAGAGCGAGGCGGGTGGGAGTGGGAGCGAGGCGGGTGGGAGAAAGAGCGGGAGTGCGGTGGGAGTGCGAGCAAGGCGGGTGGGAGTTGGCTCGAGGCGGGTGAGAGTGGGAGCGAGGTGGGTGAGAGTAGGAGCGAGGCTGGTGGGAGTGGGGGTGGGAGTAAAGCGGTGGGAATGGGAGCGAGGAGGGTGGGAGTGAGAGCAAGGCGTGTTGGAGTGGGAGCGAGGCAGGTGAGAGTGTAAGTGGGAGAGAAGCAGGTGGGAGTAGTAAGCGAGGAGGGTGTGAGTGGGAGCGAGGAGGGTGGGAGTGGGAGTGGAAGCGAGGCAGGTAGGGGTGGGAGCAAGGCGGGTGGGAGTGGAAGCGATGCGGGTGGGAGTGGGAGCGAGGCGGGTGAGCGGGAGTGGGAGCCAGGAAGTGGGAGCTAGGCGGGTTGGATTGGGAGCAAGGCAGGTGAGAGTGGGAGAGATGCGAGTGGGAGTAAGAGCGATGCGAGTGGGAGTGAGACGAGTGGGAGTGAGAGCGAGGCAGGTGGGAGAAAGAGCGGGAGTGAGGTGGGAGTGGGAGCAAGGCGGGTGGGATTCGGAGAAAAGAGGGTGGGGAGTGGGAGCGAGGTGGGTGGGAGTAGGAGCGAGGCTAGTGGGAGTAGGAGCGAGGCTGGTTGGAGTGGAGATGGGAGTAAAGCAGTGGGAATTCGAGTGAGGAGGGTCGGAGTGGGAGTGAGGCAGGTGGGAGTGGGAGCGAGGTGGGTGAGAGCGATAGGGAGGCGGGTGGGCGGGAGTGGGGGCTAGGGAGTGGGAGCGGGAGCAAGGCGGGTTGGAGCAGGAGCTAGGCAGGTGAGAGTGGGAGTGGAAAATAGGCAGGTGGGAGTGAGAGTGGGAGCGACACAGGTGGAAGTGAGAGCGAGGTGGGTGGGAGCGGGAGCAAGGCAGGTGAGAGTGGGAGCGAGGCGTGAGTTGGAACAAGGCGGGAGTTGGAACGAGGCGGGAGTTGGAACGAGGCGGGAGTGGGAGCGAGGTGGGAGCAAAATGGGTGAGAGTGGGAGCCAGGGGGGTGAGCGTGGGAGCGAGGCGGGATTTGGAGGGAGGTGGGAGCGAGGCGGGTGGGAGTGGGAGCGAGGCGGGTGAGAGTGGGAGCGAGGTGGGAGTGGGAGCGAGGCGGGTGGGAGTGGGAGCGAGGTGCGAGTGGGAGCCAGGCGGGATTGGGAGGGAGGTGGAAGCGAAATGGGTGAAAGTGGGAGCGAGGAGGGTGGGAGTGGGAGCGAGGCGGGTGGGAGTGGGAGCGAGGCAGGTGGGAGTGGGAGCAAGGCGTTTGGGAGTGGGAGCAAGGTGGGAGCGAGCTGGGAGTGGGAGCTAGTTGGGAGCGAGGTGGGAGTGGGAGCGAGGCGGGTGGGAGTGGGAGCGAGGCGGGTGAGAGTGGGAGCGAGGCGCGAGTGGGAGGGAGGTGGGAGCGAGGCGGGTGGGAGTGGGAGCGAGGCAGATGGGAGTGGGAGCAAGGCGGGATTTGGAACGAGCCGGGAGTTGGAATGAGGCGGGAGTTGGAACGAGGCGGGAGTGGGAGCGAGGTGGGAGCGAAATGGGTGAGAATGGGAGCCAGGGGGGTGAGAGTGGAAGCGAGGCGGGAGTGGGAGGGAGGTGGGAGCGAGGCGGTTGGGAGTGGGAGCGAGGCGGGTGGGAGTGGGAGCGATATGGGAGCGAGGCGGGTGGGAGTGGGAGCGAGGAGGGCTTGGGAGCAAGGCATTTGGGAGTGCGAGCGAGGTGGGAGCAAGGTGGGAGAAGGAGCAAGTTGGGTGGGAGTGGGAGCGAGGTGGGAGTTAGAGCGAGGCGGGTGGGAGTGAGAGCGAGGCGGGTGGGAGTGGGAGCGCGGCGGGTGAGAGTGGGAGCGAGGTGGGAGCAAGGCGGGTGGGAGTGGGAGCGAGGTGGAGCAAGGCGGGTGGAGAGTGGGAGCGAGGCTGGAGCGAGGTGGGTGAGAGTGGGGAGCGAGGCGAGGGGAGTGGGAGCGAGGCGGGTGAGAATGGGAGCGAGGCGGGAGTGGGAGCGAGGCGGGTGGGAGTGGGAGCGAGGTGGGAGCAAGGTGGGAGTGGGGCGAGGCGGGTGAGAGTGGGAGCGAGGTGGGAGCGAGGCTGGTGGGAGTGGGAGCGAGGAGGGAGTGGGAGCAAGGCGTTTGGGAGTGAGAGCGAGGTGGGAGCGAGGTGGGAGTGGGAGCGAGGTGGGTGGGAGTGGGAGCGAGGCGGGAGAGAGTGGGAGTGAGGTGAGAGTGGGAGCGAGGTGGGAGCGAGGCAGGTGAAAGTGGGAGTGAGCTGGGAGTGGGAGCGAGGTGGGAGGTAGGTGGGAGTGGGGGCGAGGCGGGTGAGAATGAGAGCGAGGCGGGAGTGGGAGCGAGGAGGGAGTGGGAGCGAGGTGGGAGTGAAGCAGTTGAGACTGGGAGCTGGCGGGTAGGAGTGGGAGCGAGGCAGGTGGCAGTGGGAGCGAGGCCGGTGGGAGTGGGAGCGAGGTGGGAGTGGGAGCGAGGTGGGAGTGGGAGCGAGGCGGGTGGGAGTGGGAGCGAGGCATGTGAGAGTGGGAGGGAGGTGGGAGCGAGGCGGGTGGGAGAGGGAGCGAGGTGGGTGGGAGTGGGAGCGTGGCGGGTGGGAGTGGGAGCGAGGCGGGTGGGAGTGGGAGCGAGGCGGGTGAGAATGGGAGCGAGGCGGGAGTGGGAGTGAGGAGGGAGTGGGAGCGAGGTAGGAGCGAAGCGGTTGAGAGTGGGAGCCAGGCGGGAGAGAGTGGGAGGGAGGTGAGAGCGAGGCAGGTGGGATTGGGAGCGAAGCGGGAGAGGGAGCAAGGCGGGTGGGTATGGGAGCGAGGCGGGTGAAAGTGGGAGTTGGGAGCAAGGCGGGTGGGAGTGGGAGCGAGGTGGGTGAGAGTGGGAGCGAGGTGGGAGAGAGGCAGGTGGGAGTGGGAGCGAAGCGGGAGTGGGAGCCAGGCAGGTGGGAATGGGAGCGAGGTGGGGTCGAGGTGGGGGCGAGGTGAGTGGGAGTGGAAGCTAGGTGGGTGAGAGATGGAGCGAGGTGGGAGTGATGCGGGTGGGAGTTGGAGCCAGGCGGCTGGGAGTGGGAGCGAGGTGGGTGAGAGTGGTAGTGAGGCGGGTGGGAGTGGGATCGAGGCGGGTGAGAGTGGGGGTGGGAGCGAGGTGGGTGGGAGTGGGAGCCAGGCGGGTGAGAGGGGGAGTGAGGTGGGAGTGAGGCGGGTGGAAGTGGGAGCACGGCGGGAGTGGGAGCGAGGCGGATGGGAGTGGGAGTGAGGCGGGTCAGAGTGGGAGCAAGGCGGGAGTGGGAGGGAGGTGGGAGCAAGGTGGTTGGGAGTGAGAGCGAGGCGTGTGAGAGTGGGAGCGAGGTGGGTGAGGGTGGGAGGGAGGTGGGAGCAAGTGGGGTGGGAGTGGGAGCACGCCGGGAGAGAGTGGGAGCGAGATGGAAGCGAGCCGGGTGGGAGTGGGAGCCAGGCGGGTGAGAGTGGGAGCGAGGCGGGATCGGGAGTGAGGTGGGAGCGAGGTGAGGGGGAGTGGGAGCGAGGCGGGTGAGAATGGGAGCTAGGTGGGTGAGAGTGGCAGCGAGGTGGGAGCGAGGCGGGTGAGAGTGGGAGCGAGGTGGAAGCAAGGCGGGTGGGAGTGGGAGCGAGGCGAGAGTGGGAGCGAGGCGGGTCGGAGTGGGAGCGAGGCGGGTGGGAGTGGGAGCGAGGTGGGAGCGAGGTGGGAGTGTGGGCGAGGCGGGAGTGGGAGCGAGGTGGGTGTGAGGAAGTTGGGAGTGGGAGCGAGGCAGGTGGGAGTTGGAACAAGGCGGGTGAGAGTGGGAGCGAGACGGGAGTGAGAACGAGGAGGGAGTGGGAGCGAGGTGGGAGCAAAATGGGGGAGAGTGTGAGCCAGGGGGGTCAAAGTGGGAGCGAGGCGGGAGTGGGAGGGAGGTGGGAGCGAGGCGGCTGGGAGTGGGAGCGAGGCGGGAGTGGGAGCAAGGCAGACGGGAGTGGGAGCAAGGCGGGTGGGAGTGGGAGCAAGGCGGGTGAGAGTGGGAGGGAGGTGGGAGCAAGGCGGGTGGGAATGGGAGCGAGGCGGCAGTGGGAGCAAGGCAGGCGGGAGTGGGAGCAAGGCAGGTGGGAGTGGGAGCGAGGCGGGGGAGAGTGGGAGCGAGGTGAGAGCGAGGCGGGTGGGAGTGGGAGCGAGGGGGGGGGTGGAAGTGGGAGTGAGGCGGGTGGGAGTGGGAGCGAGGAGGGAGTGGGAGGGAGGTGGGAGCGAGGCGGGTGGGAGTGGGAGCGAGGCGGGAATTGGAACGAGGCGGGAGTTGGAACGAGGTGGGAGCGAAATGGGTGAGAATGGGAGCCAGGGGGGGGAGAGTGGGAGCGAGGCGGGAGTGGGAAGGAGGTGGGAGCGAGGCGGGTGGGAGTGGGAGCGAGGGGGGTGAGAGTGGGAGGGAGGTGGGATTGAGGCGGGTGGGAGTGGGAGCGAGGCAGGTGGGAGTGAGAGCGATACGGGTGAAAGTGAGCGGGAGGTGTGAGCGAGACGGGTGGGAGTGGGAGCGAGGGGGGTGGGAGTGGGAGCTAGTTGGGAGCGAGGTGGGAGTGGGAGCGAGGCGGGTGGGAGTGAGAACGAGGCGGGTGGGAGTGGGAGCGAGGGGGGTGGGAGTGGGAGCGGGGCGGGTGAGAGTGGGAGCGAGGTGGGAGCAAGGCGGGTGGGAGTGGGAGCCAGGCGGGTGAGAGTGGGAGCGTCGCGGGAGCGGGAGCGAGGTGCGAGCGAGGCGAGGGGGAGTGGGAGCGAGGCGGGTGAGAGTGGGAGCGAGGTGGGAGTGGGGGCGAGGCGGGTGAGAATGGGAGCGAGGCGGAAGCGGGAGCGAGGAGGGAGTGGGAGCGAGGTGGGAGCGAAGCGGTTGAGAGTGGGAGCTGGGGGGTGGGAGTGGGAGCGAGGCGGGTGGGAGTGGGAGCGAGGTGGGAGTGGGAGCGAGGCGGGTGGGAGTGGGAGAGAGGCATGTGAGAGTGGGAGGGAGGTTGGAGCGAGGCATGTGGGAGAGGGAGCGAGGTGGGTGGGAGTGGGAGCGAGGCATGTAAGAGTGGGAGGGAGGTGGGAGCGAGGTGGGTGGGAGTGGGAGCGAGGTGGGAGTGGGAGCGAGTTGGGTGAGAGTGGGAGCGAGGTGGGAGTGGGAGCGAGGTGGGTGAGAGTGGCAGCAAGGTGGGAGCGAGGCGGGTGGGAGTGAAAGCGAGGAGGGAGTGGGAGCGAAGCGGTTGAGAGTGGGAGCCAGGCGGGAGAGAGTGGGAGGGAGGTGAGAGCGAGGCCGGTGGGAGTGGGAGCGAGGTGGGAGTGGGAGCGAAGCGGGAGTGGGAGCAAGGCGGGTGGGTATGGGAGCGAGGCGGGTGGGAGTGGGAGCGAGGTGGGTGAGAGTGGGAGCGAGGTGGGAGCGAGGCGGTTGGGAGTAGGAGCGAGGTGGGAGCGAGGTGGGAATGGGAGCTAGTTGGGAGCGAGGTGGGAGTGGGAGCGAGGTGGGTGGGAGTGGGAGCGAGACGGGTGGGAGTGGGACCGAGGCGGGAGTGGGAGGGAGGTGGGAGCGAGGCGGTTGTGAGTGGGAGCGAGGCGGTTGAGAGTTGGAGCAAGGTGGGAGTGATAGCGAGGCGGGTGGGAGTGGGAGCGAGGTGGGAGCGAGGCGGGTGGGAGTGGGAGCGAGGCGGTTGAGAGTGGGAGCGAGAGGGAGCGAGGCGGGTGGGAGTGGTAGCGAGGCGGGTGGGAGTGGGAGTGGGAGCGAGGTGGGAGTGAGGCGGGTGGGAGTGGGAGCGCGGCGGGGGGGGAGTGGAAGCCAGGTGCGTGAGAGTGGGAGCGAGGTGGGAGCGAGGCGGGTGCGAGTGGGAGCGAGGCGGGTGAGAGTGGGAGAGAGGTGGGTGGGAATTGGAGCAATGCGGGTGAGAGTGGGAGCAAGGTGGGAGCGAGGCGGGTGCGATTAAGAGCGAGGCAGTTGAGAGTGGGAGAGAGGCGGGAGCGGGAGTGAGGTGGAAGCGAAATGGGTGAAAGTGGGAGCAAGGCGGGTGAGAGTGGGAGTGAAGTGGGAGTGAGGCGGGTGGGAGCGAGTCGGGAGAGGGAATGAGGCGGGTGGGAGTGGGAGCGAGGAGGGAGCGAGGTGGGAGTGGGAACAAGGCGGGTGAAAGTGGGAGGGAGGTGGAAGCGAGGCGGGTGGGAGTGGGTGCGAGGTGGGAGCGAGGCGGGTGGGAGTGGGAGCAAAGCGGGAGTGGGAGCCAGGCGGGTGGGAGAGGGAGCGAGGCGGGAGTGGGAGAGTGAGCGAGGCGGGAGTGGGAGAGTGAGCGAGGCGGTTGGGAGTGGGAGCGAGATGGGAGTGGGAGCCAGGGGGGGTGGGAGTGGGAGCGAGGCGGGAGTGGAAGCGGGGCGGGTGAGAGTGGGACCGAGATGTGAGTGGGAGCGAGGCGGCTTGGAGTGGGAGCGAGGCAGGTTGGAGTGGGAGCGAGTCGGGTAGGAGTGAGAGCGAGGCGGGAGTGGGAGCGAGGCGGGTGGGAGTGGGAGCGAGGTGGGAACGAGGTGGGAGTGGGAGCGAGGCGGGTGGGAGAGGGAGCGAGGTGGGAGTGGGAGCGAGGTGGGTGAGAATGGGAGCAAAGTGGGAGCGAGGCGGGTGCGAATGGGAGCGAGGCAGGTGAGAGTGGGAGAGAGGTGGGAGCGAAATGGGTGAAAGTGGGAGTCAGGTGGGTGAGAGTGGGAACGAGGCGGGTGAGAGGAAGGAGGTGGGAGTGAGGTGGGTGGGAGTGGGAGCAAGGCGGGTGGGAGAGGGAGCGTGAGCGAGGCAGTTGGGAGTGGGAGAGAGGTTAGAGCGAGGTGGGAGTGGGAGCGAGATGGGAGTGGGAGCGAGGCGGGTGGGAGTGGGAGCAAGGCGGGTGGGAGTTGGAGCAAGGGGGGGTGGGAGTGGGAGCGAGGCGGGAGTGGGAGCGGGGCGGGTGAGAGTGGGTCAGAGATGTGAGTGGGAGCGAGGTGGCTTGGAGTGGGAGCGAGGCGGGTTGGAGTGGGAGCGAGGCGGCTGAGAGTGCCAGTGATGCGGGAGTGAGAGCGAGGCGGGTGGGAGTGGGAACGAGGCGGTTGGGAGTGGGAGCGAGGTGGGAACGAGGTGGGAGTGGGAGCGAGGCGGGTGAAAGTGGGGAGGTGGGAGCGAGGTGGGTGAGAGTGGGAGCGAGGTGGGAGCGAGCTCGGAGAGGGAGCTAGTTGGGAGCGAGGTGGGAGTGGGAGGGAGGTGGGTGGGAGTGGGAGCGAGGTGAGAGCGAGGTGGGAGTGGTAGAGAGGCGGGTGGGATTGGGAGCGAGGCGGGTGAAAGTGGGGAGGTGGGAGCGAGGTGGGTGAGAGTGGGAGCGAGGTGGGAGCGAGCTCGGAGAGGGAGCTAGTTGGGAGCGAGGTGGGAGTGGGAGGGAGGTGGGTGGGAGTGGGAGCGAGATGGGAGTGAGAGCGAGGCGGGTGGGAGTTGGAGTGAGGCAGGTGAGAGTGGGAGTGAGGTGGGAGCGAGGCGGGGGGGAGTGGGAGCGAGGTGGTTGGGAGTGGGAGCGAGGTGGGTGAGAGTGGGAGCGAGGTGCGAGCGAGGCGGATGCGAGTGGCAGCGAGGCAGGTGAGAGTGGGAGCAAGGCGGGAGCGGGAACAAAGTGGGAGCAAGGCGGGTGGGAGCGAGACGGGTGAGAATGGGAGCGAGGCGGGTGAGAGTGGCAGCGAGGTAGGAGCGAGGCGGGAGTGGGAGCGTGAGCAAGGCATGTTGGAAGTGGGAGCGAGGTGGGAGCGAGGTGGGAGCGAGGTGGGAGCGAGGTGGGAGTGGGAGCGAGGCGGGTGGGAGTGGGAGCGAGATGGGAGTGGCAGTGAGTCGGGTGGGAGTGGGAGCGAGGGGGTTGGGAATGGGAGCGATGCGGGGGTGGGAGTGGGAGCGAGATGTGAGTGGGAGCGAGGCGGGTTGGAGAGGGAGCGAGGCGGGTGGGAGTGGGAACGAGGTAGGAGCGAGGCGGGCGGGAGTGGGAGCGAGGTGGGTGTGAGTGGAAGCGAGGCGGGTGAGAGTGGGAGGGAGGTGAGAGCGAGGCGTGTGGGAGTGGGAGCGAGACAGTTGGGAGTGGGAGCGAGGCAGGAGTTGGAGCGAGGTGGGAGCGAAGTGTTTTAGAGTAGGAGCCAGGTGGGGGAGAATGGGAGCGAGGCGGGGGAGAATGGGAGCGAGGCGGGAGTGGGAGCGAGGCGGGTGTGAGAGAGGTGGTGGGAGTGGTAGTGAGGCGGGAGTGGGAGCGAGGCGGATGAGAGTGGGAGCGAGGTAGGAGCGAGGCGGGTGGGAGTGGGAGCGAGATGGGTGAGATTCGGAGCGAGGCGGGAGTCGGAGCGAGACAGGAGTGGGAGCGAGGCAGGAGTGAGGTGGGTGGGAGTGGGAGCGAGGCGGGTGGGAGGGGGAGCGAGGCGGGTGGGAGGGGGAGCGAGGCGGGTGGGGGTGGGAGCGAGGTGGGAGCGAGGTAGGAGTGGGAGCGGGGAAGGAGTGGGAGCAAGGCGGGAGTGGGAGCGAGGCGGGTGGGAGTGGGAGCGAGGCGGGGATGGGAGCGGGGATGGGAGCGAGGCGGGAGTCGGAGCGAGGCAGGAGTGGGAGCGCGACGGGTGGGAGTGGGAGCGAGGCCAGAGTGGGAGCGAGGAGGGTCGGAGTGGGAGCGAGGCGTGTGGGAGTGGGAGCGAGGCAGGTAAGAGTGGGAGGGAGTGATGCGTGTGGGAGTGGGAGCCAGGTGAGTGAGAGTGGGAGTGAGGTAATTGAGAATGAGAGCGAGGCGGGTGGGAGTGGGAGCGCGGTGGGTGAGAATGGGAGCGAGGCGGGTGAGAGTGGCAACGAGGTGGGAGCGAGGCGGGTGGGAGAGGGAGAGAGGCGGCTGAGAGTGGGAGCGAGGTGGGAGTGAGGCGGGTTGGAGTTGGAGCCTGGTGGGTGAGAGTGGGAGCGAGGTTGGAGCGAGGCGGGGGGCAGTGGGACCAAGGCGGGGGGAGTGGGAGCGAGGCGGGAGTGGGAGGGAGGTGGGAGCGAGGCGGTTGGGAGTGGGAGCGAGGCGGTTGAGAGTGGGAGCAAGGTGGGTGGGAGTGGTACCGAGGTGGGTGGGAGTAGGAGCGAGGTGGGAGCGAGGCGGGTCGGAGTGGGAGCGCGGCGGGTGATAATGGGAGCGAGGCGGGAGTGGCGAGGTTGCAGCAAAGTGGGTGAGAGTGGGAACCAGGCGGGTGAGAGTGGGAGCGAGGCGGGTGGCAGTGGGAGCGAGGCGGGTTGGAGTGGAAGCGAGGTGGGTGAGAGTCGGAGCGAGGTGAGAGTCGGAGCGAGGTGGGAGCGAAGCGAGTGAGAGTGGGAGCCAGGTGGGTGAGAGTGGGAGCAAGGCGGGAGTGGGAGCGAGGTGGGAGCGAGGCGGGAGCGAGGTGGGTGATAGTGGGAGCGAGGTGGGAGTGGGTGCGAGGCCGGTGATAGTGGGTGCGAGGCCGGTGAGAGTGGGAACGAGGCGGGAGTGGGAGCGAGGCGGGTGGGAGTGGGAGCAAGGTGGGAGCAAGGTGGGAGCGAGGTGGGAGTGGGAGAGAGGCGGGTGGGATTGGGAGCGAGGTGGGTGAGAGTGGGAGCGAGGCGGTTGGGAGTAGGAGCGAGGTGGGTGAAAGTGAGAGCGAGATGGGAGTGGGAGCGAGGCGGGTGGGAGTGGGAGCAAGATGGGAGTGGGAGAGAGGCGGGAGTAGGAGCGAGGCGGGAGTGGGAGCGAGGTGGGTGAGAGTGGGAGCGAGGTGGGAGTGGGAGCGATATGGGTGAGAGTGGGCGCGGAATGGGAGCGAGGCGGCCCCCGAAGTCTGCGCAGGGTGTCGAGCCGAGCGCTGCAGCACGTGACGAGTGGCGACCCGGCACCACTCGTCACGTGACGCAGGCGCCGCCGCCGCGCGCGCCCTCTGATGACGTCACCCGGGTTACCCCCAGCGACCAGCGGCCCAAGACGCGCGGCGATGAGCAACGGCGTGAGGAGACACAGAGACACTTCAAACAATAACACTAGACACTACTAGTCACTACTGCTAACACAGACACTACAAACAATAACACTTATCACTACTTCTACTAACACACACACTACAAACAATGACACAAATCACTACTAGTCACTACTACTAACACAGACACTTCAAAGAATAACACTAGACACTACTAGTCACTACTGCTAACACAGACACTACAAACAATAACACTTGTCACTACTTCTACTAACACACACTACAAACAATAACACAAATCACTACTAGTCACTACTACTAACACAGACACTACAAACAATAACACTTGTCACTACTTCTACTAACACACACACTACAAACAATAACACAAGTCACTACTCGTCACTACTACTAACACAGACACTACAAACAATAACACTAGACACTACTAGTCACTACTGCTAACACAGACACTACAAACAATAACACTTGTCACTACTTCTACTAACACACACACTACAAACAATAACACAAGTCACTACTAGTCACTACTACTAACACAGACACTTCAAACAATAACACTAGACACTACTAGTCACTACTACTAACACAGACACTACAAACAATAACACTTGTCACTACTTCTAACACAGACACAACAAACAATAACACAAGTCACTACTAGTCACTACTACTACTAACACAGACACTACAAGCAATAACACTAGTCACTAGTAGTCACTACTACTGCTAACACAGACACTACACACAATAACACTTGTCACTACTACTACTAACACAGACACTACAAGCAATAACACTAGTCACTAGTAGTCACTACTACTGCTAACACAGACACTACACACAATAACACTTGTCACTACTACTAACACAGACACTACAAGCAATAACACTAGTCACTACTAGTCACTACTACTAACACAGACACTACAAACAGTAATGCTAGTCACTACTACGAGTCACTACTACCAACTCAGACCTCACAAACAACAACACTCGTCACTACTAGTCACTATTACTACTAACACTATTACTAACACTACTGCTCACTACGACTACTACCACCACAGAGTTTCAGTTTATTTATTTTGGTATAGCCATGTGAGCCATTCGGCTCTAGAATCGGGTGCAACCACAACCAACAAAAAACACGAACAATAAAAACATCTTAAAGTGACTATGTGACTGTGACACTACAAACAATAATACTCTTACTAGTCACTACTACTACTAACACTGCTACTAAGACTACTACTGCTACAGAGACACTACAAACAATACTACTCACACTACTACTAACACTACTACTCACTGCCACAGAGACACGACTACAGAAACTCACTGCAAGAGACGCATTCACTGTGACTCCATATCGACCACACTACCCTACAGTCTCGACGCAGCACTAGACAGCACGATAACAACACATCTCATCATTTACCCCCCAATAACGCAACTCACCACGATCGACAACAATACACGTGTATTTTAAGGACGCGTTTACAGTCTTTTTTGTTGCTATACATTTCTTCTTTGAGATTTCAATTGTGCCCAGGTCGCTTCTGAAAAAAGTGCTACATAGCTCAGTGGGCCTTACCTGGTAAAATAAAACATTTTAATACTAACACAACTGCAAAATAGCTGAATTCATCGTTCCGTCCCTTCTGTTCCGTTTCTTGGCTGCCGCTATCATTCCCATGTAGCCGTGACGCCTCCTGCCCAAGCCCCCTCACTCTCCGTGGCAGTCAAAGATGATGCCCGCGGTATCCCGCGTGCGTTCTCTCTCACCCGTGTGCCCCCCCTCTCAGTGGAAACCATACATCTCTCCATGCTTGTTTGCACACTACATTTTCTGCGTTAGCGACCACATTTCTGAGCCATGTCAGAGCAGTTCATGCTCATTCATTAAAAGAGTGAATACTCCCACAGACAACCGGTTGTTGGTAAGCATTGCAGAATCCATGCGTATGTATGATTTTTCTATTTTCTTTTGCAGAATATTCCTCGGGCTTTGCCACCTCTCCCTGTGTAAGATGAATTGTTACTTCAGTGCTCAGTCACGTCACATACAATTAGCAACATGCAACTTCAAACATGTAATTTTACCCATAATAAGCCGATGCTTTTTTTGTGTTGTTGCGTCAAAAATCCGCTTGTAAAAACTGAACAACAAAAACTTGAACCTTGGAGCGAGGCAAGGCCTCATTGAAAATAATCGTGAGACAAGCCAACATAGTGGCTGTGTTGAAGCAAATTTGCCTGGGACACTCACTGGGAATGCGTATGGATCAGTTGGTTAAATTACTTTAACCAGGTAAAACACAACGGCATTATCACTTACAGAATGCCACATTTTTGGGCCATGCATTTTATTATTTTTAAAATGAGCACCGTGTTATTAATTATCGTTTGCATTGTCCTATACTGCTCGCCTTTTTTGTGGCCTTTGTACTCACAATGTTGAGATGGCTCCATAAATGAGGCTGTCTCGTGCAGGCCATTCAGTTTCACGAACAGTGCATGCTTTTATATTCTTAGTTTTTTCGGTAAAGTCACGTTGAAGAGAAACAACAAAATAACAAAATATATATAAAACAATAAAAAATTCTCACGACGTTTCGACCATAACTCAAACGGTCATCATCAGGTGTGTCGGTTTACATAAATTTATTTTGAAAACGGCATATTTATTTATTTATATATAAAAAATAACGTTTGCGTCACGCGCAACGATTGGCTGTTTGCCAGGACTAGTCCATCTATTTTTTTGAAAAGAGGAGGGGGGAGACGAAATTTTTTATAATGTATGCTGTCTGAAAGCCACTGTAAGCGTGAACAATCAATCAAGAACTGAAATGATTTATCAAATCTTTCCAATGATTGCTAAGATAGAATCCATCTTCTCGGTTGAAATTGTCTCTGTGTTTGTATATGTGGATAGCCTCATGAACGAATCTCTCATGGAAGCCAGATGGCTTACAAAGAACCTCCGTCTTGGAAAAGTCAATGGCATGTGAGCCTACTGAATTAGAACAATGATCTGCTACGGCCGAGGTGTTGGTCCTACCGTGTTTAAGGTCTGCTTTATGTTCACGAATGCGGTCCGAGATATGGCGTTTGGTTTCTCCAATGTAACTACTACCACAGAGGCAACTTAGTTTGTAGACACCAGGGTATTGTATGTCCGGAATCACATCTTTTACAGACGGAACCAGATCACGGATTTTATGTAATGTGTTGAAACGGACCTGGATCTTGTGTTTATTCAAGATTTTGGAGATCTTTTTTGTGATCCCAGCAATGTAGGGTAAAGTGATGGTTTTGAAAGGCTCCTCAAGAGGGTTCTTCTTCATGGTTTGAGTGATAGCTTTGCGGATTGTATAGTCGGAGTAACCATTAGCCCTAAGAGCTTGGTGTACGTGCTTGAGTTCACTGCTTATGTGTTCCTGGTCGGATATGCATTGGGCTCTATGATACAGAGTCTTGATGAGAGAATTCTTCTGTGATGGATGGTGGTGGGAATCCGGTTTCAGATAAGCATCCGTATGGGTAGCTTTCCTGTAGACAGAGTGGCTCATTGAACCATCAGGTCTCTTTTTAATTAGGACATCCAAAAAAGGTATCTTGCCATCTATTTCGACTTCCATGGTAAATCTGATGGCTGGGTGTATGGAATTGATGTGGTCGAAGAATTGGTCTAGAGCAGGCCGGCCATGTGGCCAGATGACAAAAGTGTCATCCACGTACCTCTTCCATAAGGTTGGGCGCAGAGTGGCAGTCTGGATGGCGTCAGTCTCAAATTTCTCCATGAAAATGTTAGCTATAACTGGAGAAAGGGGGGAGCCCATTGGGGTGCCCTCAGTTTGTTTGTAGAAAGTTCCATTCCAAGTGAAGTATGTATTGGTTAAACAGTGTCTCACCAGGGGGGGTACCTCAGTGTTTAGTCCTTGATGAACCAAGTCTTCAATGATTGCAATGGTGTCAGGTACAGGAACCTTGGTGAATAAGGAAACTACATCAAAACTGACAAGCAGGTCGTCTGGGGACAGGGAAATACCCTTGATTGTTGATACCAGGTGAGTAGAATTTTGTACCGCAGAGGTGGTCTTTCCAGTGAAAGGACGCAGGATTTCAGACAAAAAACGAGCTAGTTTGTAGGTGGGGGAGCTGATAGTAGAGACTATGGGACGAAGAGGTGTATCAACTTTATGTATTTTTGGTAAGCCGTATAATCTTGGTGGCCTGGCAGCAGAAGGTTTCAACGAAAACTGTTTAGATTGATCAATTAATGCGGTTGAATCAGAAATTATTTTGTTGGTTTGTGTGACGAGGCTGTTGGTGGGATCTCTTTTTATTTTTTGTATAACTACCATCGTCGAGTAATTCTTTAATTTTGTTGTTGTATTCTATTTTATCCATGATAACAGTAGCATTGCCTTTGTCAGCTGAGAGAACTACAATATCATTCCTCTTTTTTAATTTATATAATTCAAAACGCTCATCTTTGCTGAGGTTGCTAGCTGGCCATGATAACAGTAGCATTGCCTACTGTTATCCATGATAACAGTAGGCAATGCTACTGTTATCATGGATAAAATAGAATACAACAACAAAATTAAAGAATTACTCGACGATGGTAGTTATACAAAAATAAAAAGAGATCCCACCAACAGCCTCGTCACACAAACCAACAAAATAATTTCTGATTCAACCGCATTAATTGATCAATCTAAACAGTTTTCGTTGAAACCTTCTGCTGCCAGGCCACCAAGATTATACGGCTTACCAAAAATACATAAAGTTGATACACCTCTTCGTCCCATAGTCTCTACTATCAGCTCCCCCACCTACAAACTAGCTCGTTTTTTGTCTGAAATCCTGCGTCCTTTCACTGGAAAGACCACCTCTGCGGTACAAAATTCTACTCACCTGGTATCAACAATCAAGGGTATTTCCCTGTCCCCAGACGACCTGCTTGTCAGTTTTGATGTAGTTTCCTTATTCACCAAGGTTCCTGTACCTGACACCATTGCAATCATTGAAGACTTGGTTCATCAAGGACTAAACACTGAGGTACCCCCCCTGGTGAGACACTGTTTAACCAATACATACTTCACTTGGAATGGAACTTTCTACAAACAAACTGAGGGCACCCCAATGGGCTCCCCCCTTTCTCCAGTTATAGCTAACATTTTCATGGAGAAATTTGAGACTGACGCCATCCAGACTGCCACTCTGCGCCCAACCTTATGGAAGAGGTACGTGGATGACACTTTTGTCATCTGGCCACATGGCCGGCCTGCTCTAGACCAATTCTTCGACCACATCAATTCCATACACCCAGCCATCAGATTTACCATGGAAGTCGAAATAGATGGCAAGATACCTTTTTTGGATGTCCTAATTAAAAAGAGACCTGATGGTTCAATGAGCCACTCTGTCTACAGGAAAGCTACCCATACGGATGCTTATCTGAAACCGGATTCCCACCACCATCCATCACAGAAGAATTCTCTCATCAAGACTCTGTATCATAGAGCCCAATGCATATCCGACCAGGAACACATAAGCAGTGAACTCAAGCACGTACACCAAGCTCTTAGGGCTAATGGTTACTCCGACTATACAATCCGCAAAGCTATCACTCAAACCATGAAGAAGAACCCTCTTGAGGAGCCTTTCAAAACCATCACTTTACCCTACATTGCTGGGATCACAAAAAAGATCTCCAAAATCTTGAATAAACACAAGATCCAGGTCCGTTTCAACACATTACATAAAATCCGTGATCTGGTTCCGTCTGTAAAAGATGTGATTCCGGACATACAATACCCTGGTGTCTACAAACTAAGTTGCCTCTGTGGTAGTAGTTACATTGGAGAAACCAAACGCCATATCTCGGACCGCATTCGTGAACATAAAGCAAACCTTAAACACGGTAGGACCAACACCTCGGCCGTAGCAGATCATTGTTCTAATTCAGTAGGCTCACATGCCATTGACTTTTCCAAGACGGAGGTTCTTTGTAAGCCATCTGGCTTCCATGAGAGATTCGTTCATGAGGCTATCCACATATACAAACACAGAGACAATTTCAACCGAGAAGATGGATTCTATCTTAGCAATCATTGGAAAGATTTGATAAATCATTTCAGTTCTTGATTGATTGTTCACGCTTACAGTGGCTTTCAGACAGCATACATAAAAACAAATTTCGTCTCCCCCCTCCTCTTTTCAAAAAAATAGATGGACTAGTCCTGGCAAACAGCCAATCGTTGCGCGTGACGCAAACGTTATTTTTTTTATATATAAATAATTAAATATGCCGTTTTCAAAATAAATTTATGCAAACCGACACACCTGATGATGACCGTTTGAGTTATGGTCGAAACGTCGTGAGAATTTTTTATTGTTTTATATATATTTTGTTATTTTGTTGTTTCTCTTCAACGTGACTTTACCGAAAAAACTAAGAATATGAATTACTGCAGTCACGAAAGCTTTAAATCAAAAGTGCATGCTTTATCAAAGCATATTAGCGTTTTTTTATATCACAGGTATGGTATATGCCTTGTAATTGGTGTTTGAACGTCTTAACACTTGTATTCATGCCAAAAAGATTAAAGTCGTTGCATCACTCAATGTATTTTATGTGTTTGTATTTTTCTTTACAGAAAAGGGGGTGAAGGTAAGTGAATGGTCTCTCAAACTATTTGAGGTGGTTGTTTTGACTTAATGCATTAATGCCTGTGGCAGGGTACTGGTCCAGTAATGGTAAGAATCTAACGTCATTTAAAAAAAGAGTTGGACATGTGTGCTGGAATCACACTCGACACTTCAACATTTGGGGAAAATAACCCACCAATGACAACTTGGTAAAACCACATTTCAACATCGGCAGACTAAGTTCGTCTGTGAAATAGCACCTTCAAAAGATAGCAACAACCCCTGGTGCACTCGTTTGCATGTAAGGCTCACTATTGGATAAGAGTAATTGCTTCATAATACATTTTAAAGAGTTACAATTATATATACAGTTATTCTTAGCTCTTTCGGTAAAGTCACGTTGAAGGGAAACAATAAAATAATAATATATATATAAAACAATAAAAATTATCACGACGTTTCGACCATAACACAAACGTCGTGAGAATTTGCTTAATTTGAAACCATCTTCTCGGTTGAAATTGTGTCTGTGTTTGTAGATCTGTGTCTGTGAAACACAGACACAATTTCAACCGAGAAGATGGTTTCAAATTAAGCAACCATTGGAAAGATGTTCTAAATCGAACCAAACATTAAACTAATTTTCAATGGTACAGTATATTTTTCAAGTAGTGGTACCCCAAACTTTCGCAGCTCTTAAAAATTCCCTTTTCACACCATCAATAGGTAAACTCCCCCCCCCCCCCCGCGCCAATCGGCATGTGCACCCGCATGTACACCACCTCTCCACCGTTCATCATGCTAAGTCGGCCAATCAAATGCTAATTTTTATGCTAATTCCTTTGTCAAGGCACCTTGTTTCCTCGCACACAGCTTAAAGGTCGCGGTCTGAGCGTGGCTGTGTTTAACTCCAGCGCTGTCCTCGAGACAGCCTGATCCCTTCACCTGATGAAGGCCGCTTGTGTTGTGGCTGAAACGTCGTGATTTTTGTTGTTTTATTTTTTACCTACGTGACTTTACCGAATAGAACCAAAGAGAATGTGTTTATTGTTACAGGATAATTAAAATGCTGGATTGTATTTCGCAGCAGAGTACTGATTCATCTCGCATATCTGCCGGCGTCATATAGAACCATACACAAGTGGTTTCTCTGGATAGGACCCCATCCTAGTGATGGTGTCGTGTTTTTCCTGGTTAGGTGATGATATTCCACTGACATCTGTAAGAAAGAAGAAAAAGAAAAATGTCAACACAAAGTCAGGTCTGTAAATGCTTCATGTCCACTACTTTTTATATAATTGGCTATGTTATGTTCTCTGAACAGTGCCTAACAGGAAACATTTTCAGTGTTCACAGAAAGATTTACTGAAAAGACTGGATCCAACAGTGAAAAGGAATCAGAGATCCCAGCTTCAGGGGTCCAAAAATAAAAATAAAAAGCAAGCACATGTCACAGGTAATGCTGCTGGATCATGTGCAATAATGCACTGCACATTATTGTCGGTCTTTACACACCCATTCAAAGATAGTCCACAGTCATGACTTGCAAAACTTTTCATGTGTAATGGAATACACATTTTTTTGAGGTCAGAAACATAGCCATGAATCATAATCAACGAACAAAAATGAAAGTGCGCAACGAAGCATGGAGAGAAGCATGCTTGCAATTACTGAGAGACAGGGAAAAAAACAAGTGGATTAGAGAATGCATGCAGGTTAATGACATCCGAACTATTAAGCAAAGTCTGCTTGGCTTGGACGCTTCATGATCAGAAGGTACGATGGACCGTGGTTGAGAATAATAACTGAGGAATAGAACATGTCCGAGAGAAAGAACACCGAGGAGGAGATGAAGTGATTAAACCGTGTGCTCGGTGCTGGATTGATTGCTGCAATGCAACATTGTTGGATTGATCATGGCTGTTGATGATATCTTGGGACTGAGACTTTTCCTCTTTCCAAGATGAGGTCATTACAAGCCAGACATGAACAGAGACTTCCTTGTGGAATGCCACAGTTGCATGGTGGTGGTGTGAGAGGTATTTTTGTAAAAGCAGCATTCAAAGGCACAAAGTATATTAATATGATAACACAAAGCTGCAAACACATGTTGTGCAAGAAAGTCAGTATGAATTTCAGTGTGATATTTTTTTCTATTTCTGATGTCTTCTCTAGGCACTGGTGAGACACATTATTCTATGGAACAAAATACCCCAGGTCTGCCCGAAGATGAGAAGGTTACGCGAAAACCCAAAAAGAGAACCAAGTAAGACAATTCCATCAGTCTTTTGCTTATGATCAGAATATGGACATGTAGTATGCAACATACCTTCTTTTGAGACATGTACATTCCAACAGGGGTGGTAACGCGGCCCAGCAGGTACCATTATAACACCGCTTATTGCAGAGGCGGTTTGAGCCCAGCAAGCCACTCTGGTAAAGACTGCGGGTCTATTAACCATAAAAGACAAGCCGACATCACGGTCCCAAATTAAAATGACTCGCAATTTCCCTTAAGTAGAAAACACTTGGAAATTGCCACATGTGATTTTGGTGACTTCAGTGGTATTTTTTTCTTGTAAATATTTATTTAATACTAGCCAGGAAGAACCGGCATTGCCTGGGGGAAAAATATATTTCAAAACTTGTCTTCTCTTAAAAACATAACATATACATATGTAGTGGGCACAAACGGACACTCAGACGCGCGGGCTGGAGGCAACACATTTATTAATCCACCGCGCTAACACAAATGGGGTAACTGCCCCTTGACCAGATGCTAACCTAAGGTGGTGGTCCACCGGGCTAACTACACTAGCTACACGGGGAGTAGCTACTACGAACGGGACCCCAGCTTGGGTTTTCGTCCCAGGTGGGTCTTCGTCTTCAGGCGAAGGCAGCACGTAGAGTCTTCAGGATGATAACAGCCCCGTCCCACTTGGGACCCGGCTTTTTATCCCATGTGGCGGGGCTCGCTCTGCCCCTAGCCACGACTCCCTTCTCGAACTCTCGAGGAGGTTCTCCACCGGACACGTGGTCCCCCCAGCCCCCCTTTTGGGGGCCCCTGGGTAGACACCTCCGGTCACGTGTCCTCTGGGGTCAACCAAAGTGCCGTGGAACCCCGTTCCCGAAGCCGGCACCCCCCTGTGCACTCTATCTACTAGGGCTGGCAGTCCATGCTCCCTGAGCACCACGAGGCCCGGTACTGCAACCCCATTCATTTTTGTCCATGATATCAACACATTGCATGGC